>APFE031336997.1:0-16032 GCA_000404065.3 Pinus taeda | reverse complement strand
AAAAACAAACAGGAAAGTGCATTAAAATACTCAGATCTGATCAAGGGGGTGAATATAAATCAAAAGCATTTAATACCTATTGTAAATCTAATGGAATTCAACAACAGTTCACAGTGCCACATACCCCTCAGCAAAATGGTGTTGCTGAGCGGTGGAATAGAACCTTGGTGGAATCTGCTCGTAGTATGCTACAAGGTAAGAACATCTCTAATGGTTTCTGGGCAGAAGCCATTAACATTGCTGTTTATCTGAAGAATCGATGTCCCACTAAGCAATTAGTTTTTCAAACTCCTTTTGAGGTTCTTTATGGTTATAAACCTGATGTGAGTCATTTCAAAGTCTTTGGATGTACTGCTTTTGCTCATATTCCTAAGGCTGACAGAAGAAAACTTGATGCCAAGTCCATCAAGTGTATTTTCATTGGATATTGTACGGATCAGAAAGCCTATAAATGTTTGATCCAAGTTCCCATAAACTATTTGCAAGTCGTGATGTATTGTTTCATGAGCAGACTGATAAAAGTAATACAAAGAATGATACATGGCATATTTCTAATGATGCACACATCAAGCTCTGATACCAAATTAGAATAAAAACTACAATAAAACACAGGTAGAAACATCAGCAAAAGTGAGACAAAGCTCACACACCTTGATTAATTCATCTGCTCAATACATGTCACTTATATAGGAAACTCACAACTAATTATGGCAACCAATTCCTAACTAATTCAGTTCAACCACCCATAACTAATAACTAATTCTATTTCTTCATTATTTTCACACTCCCACCGCCCTTCCCGTGATGTTCATTGCTCCCGTGGTGAAGGCAAGGGTCTCAGGGATGGTAGATGACTGACGCTAAGTTGAATACAATTAGATTACTGATTGCCTTAGCAACAAAACATAATTGGAATATACATCAATTGGATGTCAAATCTGCTTTTCTAAATGGTGATTTAAAGGAAGAAGTTTATTTGGTTCAACCTGAAGGGTTTGTCAAACAGGGACAGGAGCATCTGGTTTGCAGGTTAAGAAAGGCATTGTATGGTTTGAAACAGGCACCAAGATCATGGTATGTATAGATTGATACCTTCTTTCTTCAGAATGGATTTGTGAAAAGAAAAAATGATCCTAACTTGTATGTTAAGAAAGATGAAAAAGGAAATGTTGCTGTAGTATCTTTGTATGTGGATGATCTCATTATAACAGGCAGTGCTCACAAGTTAATTGAAGAAATTAAATTTCAGTTGTCACAGGAATTTGAAATGAAAGATTTGGGTGAAATGCATTACTGTTTAGGAATTGAGGTATGGAGAGAACCTGGTAAAACTTTGATCACTCAAAGCAAATATACAAAGGAGATTCTTAAAAAGTTCAATATGACAGATTGCAAAGCTATGTCAACTCCCTTAGAACAGAATGCAAAGTTGTACAAAGAAGATGGATCAAAAGAGGCAGATGGAACATTATATCGTCAGTTAGTGGGAAGTTTGAACTATCTCACCACTACCAGACCAGACATTGCATACTCAGTCAGTATCCTTAGTCAATTCATGGCTAAGCCTTCAGGAAATCACTGGAATGCTACAAAGAAAGTTCTCCGATACTTAAAGGGAACAGTAAATCTTGGTATTATGTATACTGATGAATCTGATGTTGTACTGACAGGTTTTTCTGATTCAGATTGGGCAGGAAATCCAGATGACAGACGATCTACCTCTGGCTATGCATTTCATATTGGATCAGGGGTCGTAGCTTGGAGTAGTAAGAAACAACCAACTGTTTCTTTATCATCAACAGAATGAGAGTACAAAGCTTTGACCAATGCAACCTGTGAAGCTATTTGGTTGCGGAGAATTCTTGCAAATCTTGAAGAAGCGCAAAGTGGTGCAACATGTATCAATTGTGATAATCAGAGTGCTATCAAATTAGCACATAATCCAGTTTACCATGCTAGAACAAAACATGTTGAGTTACAGTACCACTTTGTACGTGAGAAAATTGAGTCAAATGAAATTGGACTGATATTTTGTAACACCAAGGATAATGTGGCTGATATATTTACTAAGCCCCTTGGTAAAATCAAGTTTGAAGTTTTTAGAAGTCAGTTAGGTATTGTAGAAAATCCATTTCTCCATTAAGGGAGGATGTGAGAATAATGAAGAAATAGAATTAGTTATTAGTTATGGGTGGTTGAACTGAATTAGTTAGGAATTGGTTGCCAGAATTAGTTGTGAGTTTCCTATATAAGTGTCATGTATTGAGCAGATGAATTAATCAAGGTGTGTGAGCTTTGTCTCACTTTTGCTGATGTTTCTACCTGTGTTTTATTGTAGTTTTTATTCTAATTGGGAGGCAGTATTGCAGGTTTTTCTCTCTTTAAATTCTTGCAAATATAATTCATATTAAATTTTAATGTCTCCCAGAAAAGAACGACCCGCTGGGTTATTGGAATTCTGGTTTAAATCCAATCCCAGACCGTCATATTACTCCTACGAAATGCGAATACACGTAAGTTATCAAAAGCTCTGCATGAGCCGATGGGTGCTCTGTACTTACAAGTAAAATAAACTCGACCCAACATCCTTATTATTCCCTAAATTTCTCTCAATGAATTTCTACTGCTTTATTTAAATTCTATTGACGGCCTTCTTTTCCATGCATTTACTTTCGTTTTTAATAATTGGTCTGGAATTATAGATTTGAATTCCAGCAAATATAATTCATATTAAATTTTAAATCCAAACCATCTTAGTGTTATCATCTTTTGGCAGATTTTTGTGTTTGTGGTTGCAATATGTGGGTACGTGGGAAGTGAAGCAGACTTTGTTGCTTCACCATTTACTTTTGCAATGTGAACGTCGTTTATTTTCCCAATTTGTAAGGGCACATCCAGGTACTCGTAAAAGAATTAATCATGGTAGTTGGTGAATAATTAATCAAGGTTCATTCATCCATTTTCTTATCTGTTGTAGAATACTATGGTTAAATTTCATTTTAGTAAAATATATCATG
This sequence comes from Pinus taeda, assembly GCA_000404065.3. Classification (NCBI taxonomy): domain Eukaryota; kingdom Viridiplantae; phylum Streptophyta; class Pinopsida; order Pinales; family Pinaceae; genus Pinus; species Pinus taeda. Next base: position 13,015 of record APFE031336997.1, on the reverse strand, counting down.
ACTTGAATCCCATTGCATCAGTCATCTACCATCCCTGAGACCCTTGCCTTCATCACGGGAGCAATGAACATCACGGGAAGGGCGGACGGTGGCAGTATTTCAGGTTTTTCTCACTTTGTGCATTTCTTTCTCTTGGAGATGAATGTGCCACATAATGGTATGTATTCTATCATTCCAGCCATGTCTTTGCATTGCAGGGTTTGAACTTGACTTTCCTCTATTTGCCTTGGACGATTTGGGTTCGCTTTCCTTCTTTATTCCAATTCCACTTTAAATCCAAATCCTTGACAGTCATAGCACTCAAACTAGACGCGAATACACGACAAAGGCTCTGCATGCGCATATGGCTGATGTATACTTACAAGTAAAATATCGTCGTTCAAGCGCTTTTTCATCTTTGAAAATTTTGCTGCAACTCCAGTTAAGTGTGTTTTTCAGTCTGCGATGTCCGCATTATTTGAGTAACCTGTTTGACTTTGTTAGAGGGTTGGTCAAGTACATTTTCATCTTTGAACATATCGTTACAACTCAAGGTATGTATGTGTCTCAATCTGCTTTTTTTTATTTGACAGGTTTAAAACTGATTTAGTGAATCTAATTTAGTGTTTGATATTGTTTAGTAATTTATTTTTTCCTATATGATGTGCTCTGCCTTAAGGCTAGTTTAGTTTATGCTTCTTTTTTTCCATGGTTTTATTTACAATAGAATTTTATTTTTGAATTTTAAGTAACTATTTATATATACCCTCTTTCAATTTATTTCACAGTTTGTCTTTTTCAAAAAGTTAGTGTGAGTGAAAATGTTGTACTCATGCTAATATGTATTTGGTAGACAGAGATACCTTGAATATCTTATATTATTTATATTTCAATTTTATAATCTCTGTATAACTTTTATTATATATTTTTATTTATAAGTATTTATTCATATGTTTTATATAGGTTCATTTACTAAATTAGAAATAGGAAAATTGGCTTTCCCCATTTTTATATTCATATGGAAGGTTTATTGTTTTCTCTCATATTAATTTCTTTAGGATAGGTTACAATATGATATGCTAGGATTAGGCTAGGCTAGACTAGGCTAGGTTATGTCAAGTTAGGGAAACCAAGAAAAGGCTAGGTTAGGCTAGGGTAGGTTATGTTAGTGTAGGCTAGGCTATGCCACGTTAATTTAGTATAGGCTAGGTTATGCTATGCTAGGTTAGGGGGCTTGGTTGGGCTACACTATGCTAGGTTAGGTTAGGTTAGGCTAGGCTATGCTAGGATGGGTTAGGTTAGGCTAAGCAAGGCAAGGGAAGGCTAAGGCTACATTAGGCAAGGTTAGGTTAGGCTAGGCAAGGTTAGGCTAGGCAAGGTTAGGCTAGGATAAGTCTAAATTACACTAGGCTAGGCTAGGCTAGTCTAGGTTAGGTTAGGACAGGTTAGGTTAGGATAGGTTAGGCTAGGCTATGGTAGGTTGGGTTACTTTAGGTTAGGCATGGTTAGGCTAGGCTAGGTTAGATTAGGCTAGGCTAGGGTAGGTTAGGCTAGGTTAGACTAGGCTATGAAGGGCTAGGCTACGCTAGGCTAGGCTAGGTTATGTTACTCTAGGCTAGACAAGGCTAGGAAAGGTTACGATTGGCTAGGCTAGGCTAGGCTAGGTTAGGTTAGGATAGGCTAGGCTAGGTTAGGTTAGGCTAGGTTACATTACATTAGGCTAGGTTATGTTAGGTCATATTAGGTTAGGTTAAGTTAGGTTAGGTGAGGCTAGCTTAGGTTAGGCTAGGGTAGGTTAGGTTAGCCTAGGCTAGGGTCACATAGGCTAGGTTAGGCTAAGCTAGGTTAGGATAGGCTAGCCCAAGGTAGGCTAGGTTAGTCTACTCTAGGCTAGGCTAGGGAAGGTTGTGTTAGGCGAGGCTAGATTAGGCTAGGCTACAGTTGGCTAGGCTAGGCTATGTTATGTTAGGTTAGGTTAGCCTAGGCTAGATTAGGCTACGCTAGGTTAGGTTAGGTTATGTTAGGTTAGGTTAGGCTAGGATAGGTTAGGCTAGTTTATGATACGATAGGTTCGGCTAGGTTAGCCTAAGATAAGGTAGGCCAAGCTAGGTTAGTCTAGGCTAGGCTAGGATATGCTAGCATAGGATAAACTAAGTTATCTTAAGTTAGCCTAGGCCATGGTATGTTGCGCCTAGCTAGGCTAGCATAGGATAGCCTTGGTTAGCCTAGGCAAGGTTAGGTTAGGTTAGGTTATCTTAGACTATGTTAGATTAGGCTAGCCTAGGCTAGGCTAGGGTAGGTTAACCTCGATTAGGCTAGGCTAGGCCAAGCTAGGATAAGCTAGGTTAGGCTAGGTTAACCTAGGCTAGGTTAACCTAGCCTAATCTAAGCTAGGTTATGGTAGGTTAGGTTAGCCTAGACTAGGTTAACCTAGGATAGGTTACGCTAGGTTAGGTTAGGATAAGCTAGGACAAGGTAGGCTAGGTTAGTCTAGGCTTGGTTAGTCTAGGGTAGATTAAGCTAATATAGATTAGGCTAGGCTAGGCTAGGGTAGGTTAACCTAGGCTATGCTAGGCTAGTGTAAGTTAACCTAGGCTAGGCTAGGCTAGGCTAGGCCAAGCTAGGATAGGCTAGGTTAGGATAGGTTAACCTAAGATAGGTTAACGTAGCCTAATCGAAGCTAGGCCATGCGAGGTTAGGTTAGCCTAGGCTAGGTTAACCTAGGATAGGTTACGCTAGGCTAGGTTAGGATAAGCTAGGCAAAAGTAGGCTAGGTTAGTCTAGGCTTGGTTAGTCTAGGTTAGATTAATCTAGGATAGATTAGGCTAGGATAGGTTAGGCATGTTCAAGATAGTATAGGTTCGGTTATGCTAGGTTAGGCTAGTTTAGGATAGGCTACACTAGGTTAGGCTAGTTTAGGATAAGGTAGGCTAGTGTAGGCTAGGTTAAGCTAAGGTAGGCCATGCTAGCTTAGTCTTCGCAAGGCTAAGTTACGCTAGGCTAGGTTAGGTTAAGCTAGGCTAGGCCAAGCTATGCTAGGCTAGGCTAAGCTAGCCTAGGTTAGGCTAGGCTAGGTTATGTTACGATAGGATAGCATAAGGCATGCTAGGTTAGTTTAGGCTACGCTAGGCTAGGTGAGGCTATGTTAGGTAAGGCAAGCTTAGGAAAGGCTAGGCTAGGCTAGGCTAGTTTAGGATATGTTAGGCTAGGCTGGGTTGGGCTAGGCTAGGTTATATTAAGCTAAGTTAGGCTAGGCTACATTAGTCTATGCAAACCTAGCCTGACCTAGGCTAGGTTAGGCTAAGCTAGGCTAGGCCAAGCAAGGCTAGGGTAGGCTAGGCTAGGTAAGGGGAGGTTAGGCTAGTGTAGGCTAGGGTAGGTTAGGCTAGGCTAAGCTAGGATAGTCTAGGGTAGGTTAGGTTAGGCTACGCTAGGCTAGGTTAGGTTTTGTTAGGATAATATAGGTTAGGTAGGCTAGGTAGGTCTAGTAGGCTAGGAAGGCTAGGTTAGGTTAAGTTAGTTAGGGTGAACTAGGCTAGGCTAGGCTATGCTTCGCTAGTTCAAGCTAGGCTAGGTTAGCTTAAGGTACGCTAGGCTAGCCTCAGCTAGGTTAGGTTAGGTTTTCCTAGGCCAAGTTAGGCTAGGTTAGGTTAGGCAAGGCTAGGTAAAGTCAGGTTAGGCTAGGCTAGTCTATTTAGGGTTAGGCTTGGCTACACTAAGCTAGGCTACCCTAAGCTAGGCCACCGTAGCTTAGGCTAGGCAAGGCTAGGCTACCCTAGGCTACCTTGGGCTAGGCTAGGCAAGCTTAGGCTAAGCGAGGCCTAGCTAGGCTAGTCCACGCAAGATTAGGCTAGGTTACACTAGGCTAGGTAAGGCTATGTTAGGCTAGGTTAGGTTGGGCTATGCTAGGTTCGACTAGGAAAGGTTGTGCTAGTTTATGTTAGGTTAGGTTAGGCTAGGTTAGGTTAGGCTAGGTTAGGATAGAATAGGATAAGTTATGTTCTACTAGGCTAGGATAGCCTAGGTTCGACTAGGTTAGGCTAGCTTAGGCTAGATTAGGCTAGGCTAGGTTAAGATAGATTAGGCTAGGGAGGTTAGACTAGGGTAGGCTAGGGTAGGTTAGGTAGGACAGGCTAGGTAGACTAAACTAAGTTAGGCTAGCTAGGTAGGTTAGTTAGGTTAGTTAAACCGGGTATGATAGGTATGCTAGGTTAGATTAGGATAGGCTCCACTATGCTAGGTTAGGCTAGGTTAGGAGAGGTTAGGGTAGGCTAGGATATGTTAGGTTAGGCTAGATTATGGGAGGTTAAGCTACGCTAAGCTAGGCTAGGCTAGGCTAAGTTACGTTAAGTTAGTCTAGGTTAGGTTAGGTGGTGTTAGGATAAGTTAGGTTAGTTAGGCTAGGTAGGTCCTGTAGGCTAGATATGCTTGGTCAGGTTAGGTTAGGTAGGCTAGGGAAGCTAGGTATACTAGGTTAGGTTAGGTTAGGTTCAGTAGCCTAACTAAGTTAGGCTACACAAGTCTAAGTTAGGCTAGGATAGGATAGGTATTGTTAGGCGAGGTTAGTTTAAACCAGGATAAACTAGGATGGATTAGGCTAATGTAGGTTAGGTTAAGCTAAGCTAGGCTAATCTAGGTTAGGTTAGGCAAGGTTATGCTAGGCTAGATTGTTTTAGGCTAGCTTAGGTTAGTCTTGGCTAGTTTAAGTCAAGCTAGGCTAGGCCAAGCTAGGGTAGACTATGGTACACTTTGCTATGCGAGGCTAGGTAGTCTAGGTTCATTTAGGCTATAGTAAGTTTGGTTAAGATATTCTAGAGTAGGCTGGGTTACACTAGGTTAGTTTAGGATAAAATAAGCTAGGTTAGGTTAGGATATGTTAGGCAAGGCTAGTTTAGGGTAGCTTATGTTAATTTTGGCTAGGCTAGGCTAGGCTAAGCCAAGACATTCTAGGTTAGGTTAGGTTAGGTTAGCCAAGGCTCAACTAGGCTAGGAAATGCTATACTAGGTTAGGAAAGGCTAAGCTAGGCTAGGATAAGCTAGGTGAAGGAAGGCTAGGTTAGTTTAGGCTAGGATAGTGTGGCCTAGGTTAGGCTAGGTTAGGTTATGCTAGGTTAGATTAGGCCATGGTAGATTAGGCTAGGTTAGGCTAGGTAATATAGGCCATGATAGGTTACCCTAGTGATGCTTAGGTTAGGGTAGGCAAGGCTAGGCTAGGCTAGGTTAGGCTTGGCTAGGTTAGGCTAGGGTAGATTAGGCGAGGGAAAATTAGGCTAAGTTAGGGTTCAGCTAATGTAGGCCATGATAGGTTACTCTAGTCATGGTTAGGTTATGGTAGGCAAGGCTAGGCTAGGCTAGGTTAGCCTTGGCTAGGTTAGGCTATGTAAGATAGGCTAGGCAAGACTAGATTAGGCTAGGCTAGGCTAGGTCAGGGTATGTTAGGATAAGTTAGGTTAGGTAGTCTAGGTGGGTCTAGTAGGTCCGGTAGGCTAAGTAGGCAAGGAAAGGCTAGGCTAAGTATAGGTTAGGCTAGGCTAGGTTAGGTTATGCTAGAATAAGTTAGCTTAGGTTAGGCTAAGTTAGGCTAGGCAAGTCTGAGCTAGGCTAGGCTAGGTCTGATAGGTCTCGTAAGCTAGTCCAGTCTAGGTGGGCAAGGTAAGGTTAGGCCAAGACTAGGTTAGGTTAGGCCAAGTAATTCTAGGCTAATTTAAGTTAGCCTAGGCTACACTATTATAGGTTAGGTTAGGCCAAGTAATTCTAGGCTAATTTAAGTTAGCCTAGGCTACACTATTTTAGGTTAGGCTAGGCTACCATAGGTTACACTAGGCAAGGCTATGCTACCCTAGGCTAGTCTAGGCTACCCTAGGCTAGTTTAATCTAACTGAGGCTAGGCAAGGCTATGCTAGGCTAGGCTTGGCTAGCCTAGGTTTGGTTAGACTTAATTAGGTTAGGGTGGGATCAACTACATTAAATTAGGTAGGCTAGACAAGGCTATGCTAGGGTAGGCTAGCCTAGTTTAGGTTAGGCTCAGTTAGGTTAGGGTAGGTTATGTTAGGCTAGGTTAGGGTGGGATTGGCTATGCTAAGTTAGGTAGGCTAGGTTAGGGTTGGTTATGTTAGTCTAGGTTAGACTTGGTAAGGTTAAGTTAGGTAGGCTAGGTAGGCTAGGTTAGGCTGGGCTTAGTTATGTTAGGCTAGGTTAGACTTGGTTAGGTTAAGTTGGGTAGGTTGGCCAAGCTAGATAGACTAGGTTAGGTTAGGTTACGATAGGTTATATTAGTTAACCTACGTAGGTTAGGCTAAGTAATGCTAGGCTAGGGTAGGTTAGGTTAGGCTAGGCTAAACTAGGATAGATTAGGCTAATGTAGGTTAGGCTATGCTAGGCTAGGCTAGGTTAGGGTTGGCTAGGTTAGTTTGGGCTAGGTTCAGTTAGGCTAGGCTTGGCTAGTTTATGTTAAGCTAGGTTAAGCTAGGGTACGGTAGGCTAGGCTAGGTTGGGCTAAGTAGGCTATGTTATGTTAGGCTATGGTAAGCTTGGTTAAGCTATGCTACGGTGGGCTAGCCAGGCTACATTAATTTAGGATAAACTAGGCTAGTTTAGGTTAGGATAGGTTAGGCTAGTCTATTTTAGGGTGGGTTATGTTTGGCTAGGCTAGGCTAGGTTAGGATAGGCTATATTAGGTAGGCTAGGCTAAACCATGCAAACCTAGGTTAGGCTAGGTTAGGCTAGGTTAGGCAAGGTTGGGTTAGGCTATGCGAGGCTAGGCTAGGTTAAGCTAGGCTAGGCCAAGCTAGGCTAGGCTAAGTCAAGCTAACCCAAGTTAGGTTAGGCTAAGTTAGGCTACGCTAGTTTAGGCTAGGTTAGGTTATGTTAGGATAAGATGCGCTAGATTGGGGTAGGTTATGCTAGGCTACAATTAGGTTAGGCTAGGCTATATTAAACTAAGGTAGGCCAGGATAGGTTAGTCTAGGAAAGGCTAGGTTAGGCTAGGTTAGGCAAGGCTAGGCCAGGTTAACCTGGGCTAGGCCAGGCTAGGGTAGGCTAGGCTAGGAAAGGCTAGGTCAGGTTAACCTAGGCTAGGCGAAGCTAGGCTAAGCTAGGTTCAGATAGATTAGGCAGGGCTAGGTTGGGCTAGGTTAGGCTAGGCTAGGCTATGTAAGGTAGGCTAGGCTAGGGTACGTTTGGTTAGGCTATGTTAGGGTAAGTTAGACTAGGTATAGTAGGTAGGTTTGGTAGGTCTCGTAGGCTAGGTACACTTACTTAGGCTAGGTTAGCCTAGGTTAGGTTAGTCTAGGCACGGAAACAACCTATTTGAGGGCAATGAAACATCGAGGATGGTGTTTCACTTGAGAGGGGGAAGCTGTAAAACCTCATAGTGAAAACTAAATGTTTAATTTACTTTTACCACAATGATGAGGTAGGCCATGGGATATGTGACAATCCGAGTAGAGATTTATATGTTTAAAGTTATTTTAATTTTATTTAAAATCCTATTATGGAATGCCATGCAAATTACAGGGACAATATATTGGTTCAAATTTTTCATTTATGAACAGTTAGAGGATGATTACTCCCTCCCTAGAGATAAAACATCTTAGTGAAAAAATAAGTGAAGGAAGGAAAAAGGAAAATTTGGAGGCATCTTGGAGGAAACAAAAAGAATTTGAAAAACTTGAACATGATGTTGTTAGGGTGAGGGAAAATGTCACCGAAAGGGTATTCTTCAGTTGGGCATAAAACTAATGGAAACTCTATATGAGACTTGTGTATATATGAATTATTAGCTAGATAGATTAGTGTTGATGCTAGAGAGCAGACCTTAATAGGTCACTTTCCATTTCTTGTTCTGGAATTGAAAAGGCTCGGGGGTATAATTGGTGGTTGTAGTTCTCATTTATCGGGAGGAGTTGTCTTCTTCTATGTAATTTCTTGACAGCCTAGATTAAGAAAGATAAGTACTTAATTTGTGAATTTAAGAACCTAGATTACTATTATATTCATTATAATATGAAATTTTTGTAGGCCCCTATGCATTAGTTATAAAGAAGGATATAATTTGCGGTTGGATAGTCTAATTGAAAAGATAAAAAAGATAAGTGAACATTTTTTCTATAATACTAATTATTTTCGATATATATTTTCTTAGTGACTTCTGTTTGATATATAATAGATAACTTTGCAAATTTGGTTCTTAGGGAATGTATTTACAAGTTTATGGAGGATATAGAAAACTCCATTTTATTAAATCTAATTATTAAATCAATTTTGTGCCTTAGAGTTAGTTCCTAGATAGGGGTAGGAGGGACCAAATAGCAAGTAACAGTCCCTGTTAATTGCTAATTGATATGAACTTATAAATGAGAATAGTTCAAGGGCAAAGCTTGTTGTGATAGAAAGTCTAGAATGTGTCTTTGTTAATCTTATTTCCTCTTACCAAGGGAATATCATAAAGGATAAATAAAACAAATTTTCACAAAACTGCTCTTAAAGGGAAATATAGGGCATAATTAAACATAGAGATAAAATTGAATAAGAAAAGTATTATTTTTTCTAGAAATTAAATAATTGTTAAAATCACTGCGCATGGAACTATTCTATAGAACAATGTAAGAGATTACACTGTGGAAGTAATTTGAGCTATCATATATAAAACAAGAGGAATTTATACTTTCAATATTAAATGGAATGGCTATCAAAAATAGATAAGAAGATAATTTAGAACCCTAGAAGTAGATTCTTTACAATGTCAATATTTCACCATATGATAGCAACATTTTTAGAGGAAAGTAATATATGGGAGTAGCTTGCGTAGTGTATGTATAAAAAAAAATATACAACGAGGCTTTAAAAAACTTTGCAACCCTTGAATAATAGAGTGCTTGCAACGAATTGGCCATGGTGGACCATGCTAACTTTTTTTCCAAAATTTAAATTTGTGTATGGAAAATAAAACCGTGACTGCTTTCACAGTATAGGAGATACAAGCTATAACTCCAAATAACAATATGAGAACCCAAACATTGTTAGATAAAAAGGAGCACTAGTACATAAGGGAGGGTTTTAAGACAATATTTGAGACAATTTTTGGTTAAATTGTCTTAACTTAAGACAAAAAAACTTGTGTATTGTCTTAAATATTGTCTTTAAGTGGGTGTCTAAAAAATTATTGTCTTAAAGATTATTGCCTTAAAATATATTGTCTTAAAGATTATCGTCTTAAAAAGTATTGTCTTAAATATTATTGTGTTAAAAAACATTGTCTCTATAAAGAAAATATATAACAGAAGAATTATTGTCTCTTAGGAGACAAGTTCATTTTTGAGACAAATTCATTTTCGTCTCTCTAGAGACAACAATCAGATTAGACAATATGTATTTAATAATAGTTATTATCTCTCTAGAGATGATAATTTTTTTATTTAAAGATTGCTTTTGTCTCTTTAGAGACAATATAGAGTAATGAATCTAGAAATATCTCACCATTGAAATAAATCGTTATAAAAAACATTTAATTGAAAATAAACTACAAAGTCATTGATTAATTCATGTTAGCACCAGTGGAATCGAACCACCAACCTCTTTCTTGTAACGCAAGTGTTGTTCCATTCAGCTAGCACACTTTAAAGAATTATGCAAAGAGTTATGGAAATCCTTAAAATTATATTTATAGCCATTGATTTAAAAAATTAAAAAAATTGTAGCCACATGATGAATTTTAGACAATTGTTTTTGCATATTTCAATAGAGTTGATGTTGTAATACCCCTCCTTATCAACTTTGATAAGTATAAGTGTTTATTTAAAAGAGTCAATTCCCAGTGCAACTTTTTGGTAATGGGATCTAAAGGTCTCTTTTTTTTTCTTGCCAAATTTTCACACCCTCGCCCTATTTACCAGCAACATAAAGCTCAATTGATGCACCATCTGGTAAATACATCCTTTTGCTATCTGCTAGACTATTTTATTTCCTAGGAGGAATTTGACTGTTTTTTTAGTTCTCATGTCATTAGAGTACATAATAACAAGCAACCAATTCACGAAAGCATATGAGGCATAATGACACAAAACAATACTGAAAGCAAAATAAAAATTTGCACTCATGTTCAGAAATATTATTCCAAGGTCTAAAATCCCTCCCCATGTAATTCCCAAAATGAATTTCCTCAATTCCATGTGTTTCTCTAGTCTTCCACTACAACTCTTAGATATTCGAAGGCCCAAAAAGTATCAAAGTTTCCTAGTGGAATAAAATTATGACAACGTAATAGAGAGACAAATTAGAAGTAGTGAGAGAGACAATCAGATATCTTATAGTTCACCCTTGCATGATATGGCAAATTATATTGTTAAATGGTTCCACGTAAAGTAGGAGGAATTTTTAGATTATATGTGAACTCGTAATCTCTCTAGAAATGTTATTTTGGTTCAATGTTTGGTAAGATCACCCAACAAGTGTCCAACCCATATATTTGATTACAATATTTAGATTAATCGTATCCCATAGTCAATTACAAAAGGGTTTATTGTTAGATTTGAGTATCCTCATCATTTTCAAGAATATTTTATACAAGCCTCTTGGCTAGTAGTATCCTACACACAAAATGTCATTTTCATACTCTAAGGCACCATGCTTCAATAGATCTGCTAGATGCTTCACTCAAGCTTATACACAAAGGCAATGCCCGGTGAAGAATAGTATTTTCCAAATTACTTGCACTAATACACTCCCTTAAAAGATGCATACTCTAATTGTCAACAACCTACTTTTAACTAATCTTCACAATTTAGCTTATTTTGTTTTAGCTTATGACCATAGTTAGATACCAAAACAACAACAGGACTTGTAAGTTATTATGCTAAGTTTTTTCTTCATCCTTGATGTCTATGATCAATGATTTTCCTTCATATGCACCTTGAATTATGTATTTCTCCTAATGTTCCATTACCACTCATTGTATTACATCATTTAAGTTCTTCTATCTCTTTTTTTCCCAACTATACGCCAAAATTCCCATATGAATTTAATTATCCCATCAGAAATGAATTTGGTAGCCTAACAAAACTTTACAAGTGAAAGATTTTCATTTGAATTTTGTAATAATATAAAAAATATACAAACAATCACACAATTAGCACTCAAAAAGGTCAATGTGCTGAGGAGATATATAAAAAGATAATTAAATTAATACTAAGCATATCTGAGTGTAAAGTAGAGAAGATCAAATTTGGAGCACAAATACAACTTCCATAAAACATGATACTACATTGAACAATATAAAATTCCTTAATTATCAATTTTGTAGAGATGTCAAAAATATGTACAACAAATCTAAAGAAAATTGGAATTACTTGATGTTGCTGATAAATCTAAACTTGAATAAAAACAAGAAAAAGTTTGAAACTAAATGTAATTTCTTTAGAAACTACAAATTAGTGACATGAATATCGATAAATGAAAAATGAGAAAATCTAATATATGATAATACAATATTGTCTCATGGAATTCAATCTTCCTATAAAATAGGATACATATTTTTTTTTCTAAGTTGTACTAATTCTATTAATGAAAAAAGATATCATGCATTGAGGCCTTAGCCTGTACTTAACCATGCCATAGAAATGGCAACAAACAACAAAATATATATCTGAACTGCCTAGAAGGGAAATCAGTCTGTGACAGAAAAGAGTTCAGAGAATTAGCTTGCTGCCCACGCAAGGGAAACTAGCAAAGCATCCAAAAAAACCAACTAAAGAGCCGAAAACTCATAGTTTTTTAACTGAAACCTCATTGAAGACATAAACTATAAAAACATAGTCCCAAAAAAACTTGAGACACATAGCATGCTGAGTGGCATACTATGTGGTGGACACATGGCATATTGAGTGGTAGCAAGGTGGCAGACTAGGGAGGTGGTGGAGATGGAGGGAATTCCTCCACGATGAAGCACCTATACTCCTCCATGTCACCACATGCTAGAAGCAAGGTCTCTGTGTTGTCAGCCTACAATGTTTGGTGTTATTCCTCGATGAGAGTGCAGTAAGGGTCCTTTACCTCATCTATATGCTGAGCCTCGTTCACCACCTTCCGTACACGTCTTGTCTTCTGCTCTTGGTTCCGCTCCCCTACTCCTTGGATGCTCTTCTGAGCCACTTCCAGTATGGCTTTGGTGTGGTTGCAGCCAGCTATGGTGAACCGACCACTAGCAATGTCCAATACCCCAATTTCCCTGGTGCTACTAAACCTCGTCGTTCCTTGCTCCTCAATTATATTGGTGCACTCTCCAGCCTCAGTGGCTTATTCCTTAGTGAGCTACTCTGCCTCATGGAAGAGAATGGTTATGGTGGCTGCGATGAGGGGCTTGGTCACTGTGGAGTAGAAGGTGAATTGGGCATTCTAGGAATGTAGGTGAGGAAGGGGTGGAGAGCTTTTGGGAGGCGAGGAAGAAATGGAAGGGAAGCTGCTAGGAGGTGAGGCAAAGGCCACCAAATAGAGGCGACCTCTTCCACTATGCGTATTTGGGTAATGTCCTGGGATTTGCTAAGCTAGAGTGGAAGTGGTATCTGAAGCAGGAGAGTGTTGGGGGTTACTCAGGCTCCCTCGGCTCCCAACCCTACCACTGCACATACAGTGTCGCACCATATTTTTTGCAGGCGAATGCGAATTTCTTCCAGAATTGGATACAAAGGGGTGCAACGACACAATTGAGCTTGCAGATTGCTTAGGAGAGGCATGAGCATCCAAGGCTGAAGAGAAGGTAAAACAACAATTCAGGGTATGGGTGAAGTGGATGCCCGGGCCGAATTCAATGCAGCAAGGGAGGTGGCATCATCTCTATGTGGTTGTGCAGGAGCTGGGTGAAGTTACAACTTGGGGGTAGAGGCATTGTAGTGGTAGAGGTTGCAGAGGATGATGGGCAGAAGTAGAGGTGAAATTCACCTGAGAATTAATGTTTGTATAGAGCCGAGGTTGGTGACAGTTAACAGATTGGAGGTAGCTCTCACACAAGGTGCATTTAAGTCGCTTCTTAATGTCATTCTTG
>APFE031336981.1:0-41248 GCA_000404065.3 Pinus taeda | reverse complement strand
GGGGTCAAGTCCCCCCTGCGCCCCCCCGCATGGAGGGGTGTACAAAACTTCCTGGGGTATACATCTGGCTGAAACAAAGACCTCTGAACAATCATGCTCCACACACAACAATTTTCTTGTAAGGAATCTTGGCTGCTTTGTGTCTTCAGGGCAGAAAGGTTGATCTCAATCTTGGTGTCAAGTTTTGTTTTGGTGATTTTTTGGTTTGCATGTTAAAATGATATCTTTATGACCATTTGGTTTTCTTGCTTTTTGAAAGTTGTTGCTTTACACTTTCTTGAAAGTTGTCTTTTCAATCTTTTGGTCTTTATTGCTGAACTCTTGTGGTTGCTTTTGTGATTGTTGAGAGCATTTCGAAACACCTTTTTGTTGAGTTCTCACTTCTTTTGTGTTGCAAACTCGCAAAGAGTTTCATTGCCTATTCTTCGATCATAAAGTTTCAGTCTTGTTTAGAGCACTTTTGAAAAGTCATTTTTGTTTTTCTTTTGGAGGAAACTTCTTGAAACTTTGTTTTGCTTTCTTGACCTTTGTTTTGATTTAGTTTTCCTTTTTATGAGTGAAGTGCATTTTTGTTTGTTTTGAAACTTGCTTTTAGTGTCTAGATGAAATAAGAAACACCAACTTATATTCCATCTAAACATTGTAAGTGGCAAATTAAAAATCGATAAACAAGTAACTTTCATTCCTTGATTTAAGAGTAGTTTTGAGTTTTGCATCAGCATGTAATTGTTGCATTAGGCTTAATTTGTGCATCTTTCTAGGCATTCCTAGTTTTGTTAACTTTTGTGAGTGTGAAGCTTGAGTAAAAGAAAAGAAAAGAAAAAATTTGGTACTTTCTTTGAAGTTCCTCTAAACCTTGTAGAAATTTCTTTCATCGAAAAACGAAAACAAGTGCATTTGCATGTAGTTTGGTTTTTATTAATTTCTTTTGCGTCAAAACACCACTACTTTCACTTCTGCTTATCCCTTGATTTAAATAACAGTCCATTTAAAAACAAGCGCTAATTAAAATATATTAGAACTTTTTATAATTGTCCAGTTAGACACACCAACAAGTTTTAGGATATTTTAGGGCCTTGGATTAGGCAAGTGGAGAGATAACTCTCCAAGGCCATTTAAACTGTCAAACATAGGAGTCTGAATTGTGAGTGAAAATCCAATAGCGTTAGGAAGACCAGGAAAGCTCCGGATCTGGGAGTTAAGCACGAGGGTTTTTTAGGACAGGGAAGAGAGATACCCCCTCTCCTACTTGTCCAATCTTACCTCACGATTGTTCCACCTAGCTTCTGCAACGAGTTAGTAACCTTAATTGCTACTCCTAGGGATCTACATAGGTGGCTGCGGAGGGGAATCCTGTGGCACCTGAGGTCGACGTTGTATCACTCTCAACGGTACTACTGGAGGGCACCCTTGCGAAGCTTGGGGGCTTGCACTGGAAAAGGCTGTTGTTAGGAGGTCAGCGTAACTTCCTCTGTTACCTTCGCTGATAGGACTGGGCCGTTATTATCCTAGACTATCTTCGGAAGGCCCCTTACTTCACTTTCTTGTATTTTGGTGTCCGGTCCTCATCACCCAGAGCGGAAATACTTGAAAGTTTTTTGACTGGCTGATATCTTTTAGGGACTTTTTAGTGTGTACTCTATGCTCTTAGTCAGCCTAGCTTTCAATTTTTTGAGTCTTTAGTTAGATCTTAATAAAAAATTCAAAGTGGCTGACCGATCACCTAGACGGTCTCGAAGACTTCGTGGTCTTTCACCATCAAGTTTAGAGCCTTCTCCTAGAAGGCGCAAAGGTAATACTGCCAGTGGGTTTTGTCCCGTGGCAGCTGACGCATCAGGGTTTGATCCTCCTCTCGAGGGCATTAGTGTTCAAGATAGGTCTGGTACTTCCACAAAACAAGAGAGGAACACTCCAATTCTTTCTCGAGTCCTCTTTCAGGCGAAAGATAACGTAGAGGTAGAAGAACTCCTAGAGTCATCAACGGCTTCGAATTCTCCCCTACCTTCTAGTTATCCAAAAGTATTATGATATGTTGGGACTCCGACACATAGACTGTCAAGTCCAGGTCACATTACACACTTACCATTGATGATCACTACTGGAAGAATGGCTTCTACTGCAAGTGCTACAACTATGCAAACTCCAACATCAGTACAAGGGGGAGGAACAATTTCCATCTCCTCTGCTTCTTTATTTGGGTCTTTTGCTAGCACATCTTTAGTTGGGTCTACCTCCATTCCTTCACGAGTGGAAATTTCCAAACAAATGCTTTTAGTTCTGGATTCTTCCCATTTGGCACCCATTCACAGGGTATTCCGTCAGTTCCGTTTAGTACCGCCACATACATGATGGGTGGATCGGTTTCATTCCATGGTTTTCCTTTTGGAAGTGGTCATATACCACATTCCAACCCAAAAATTTGATCTATGCCTTTCTCTTCTTTAGGACAAAGTAGCAATCCTTTTCAAGGTTGGACTAACCCTGTGGTTAGTGGCATGGGAATTGGGAATCCATTTTTCGGCCAACAAGGGAATAGGCCGTACTCCACAGTTAGTTCCTTTTGAAGTATTCCTCCCTTAGCTTCTGCTTGGAATCCTTATCAGGGGTTATCGACTCCTTATAATCCTTTAGGAGGAAGCTTCGCCGGTTATGGAGGTTTTTTGGCTGGAGTTGGTCAAACTCTGAGTTTTGCTGGATCACAAGGCTTGCCTTTTGGTTAAGCTAGTTTTGCTAGTTACTTTGGCTGGCCTTGTGCCTTCCAAAATCCAGGCCAATCTTTTCAAAACTTTGGGATCTCTGCCCAGTCTGGGTGGAATCTCGAAGGTCCTCCTAGGCTTCCGTTTTTGGCAACATTGAACTTGTCGGATCTCACGAAATTAACAAACGATCTAATCAAATACAATCTGGTCCGGCCTTCGGTCCCAGCCAAACTCCCTTCGGACATTCCAAAATTCAAAGGGAAGAGCGGTGAAGACCCAGGTGACCATGTAACCACATTCCTTTTGTGGTGCTCATCAAACTCCCTTATTGATGACTCGATTAGGTTGAGACTTTTTCAACGTACCTTGACTGGTAATGCGGCCAAATGGTATATAGAGTTGCCAGGGGGCAGCTTTACATCTTTCACCGACTTAGCTAATATTTTCTTAAATCATTTCCAGTTGCCTGTCCGTTATGATGCCGAAACTAAACTTCTGGCCAATTTTCGTCAAGACACGGCAACTCACATTTATGATCATATTCAGGAATGGAGATGGAGAAAGAGGCTCATTAAAGCTGAAATTCCTCCAGAATACCGTCTCGAATGGTTTTTGAAATCTTTACAACTAGAAATCTATAAGTATGTCTCCATGTTTGGAGTCTATTATGAGGAGCAAGCTATTTTTAGGGCCCAACAATTAGAATTGATCTACTCTCAGTCTGGGATCCTCATTGACGTTTGTTGCCCATGCTACTCTGATTTGAGTAGGCTCGGGATTCTTCTGTAGTCCCGCCATGACTTATGTGATGAAGACTCATTCCTCTTTGCTTTTTCGCTTCATTCTGGCCTTATACCCTAGAGGCTCCTTTGTGTTGAGTTGTACTACTGCATTGCATGTTGACCATTTGCACCTTTTGGCCTTGAGCTGGCTTCACTTGGACTCGTGTTTAAGCCAAATTTTGACCATGACGACTACAAAATCAAACTTGCATACCTTTGACTTCTGCAGCTTGACACACCTTGACCCGTGGAAGGAACACAGCTTTGAGTGTCTTTGGTCAGTTTTCGCCTCCTCGCATTGAGTATAGGAATGTTCCAATCCCAGGAACTAGATCACATGTTTCACTGACACTCGTTCTTTCCACTGTACCATAGCATTCTTTTATTCTTTTTCCAGCTTAAAAGAAAAAGACAAAAAAATTATATATTCCAAAAAAGAGCGAGAACGGGACAATATTTCCATTTATTGTTGGCAGCTAGAGTCAGTCGTGTTGCCCTTGAACAAAGCACTCACAACAAAGTCTCCTCCATTTGGGTGGGATTTAGTTTGACTTAGGAATGCCTTAACCTTGTTATTGAGTCATTTCTCCCCCGATTGGTTATCTCTTCCAATCATATGGAGGGTTCGTTCATGCCTCCTACATGACGAACTTATACAGAGTCATCATATGCTGCCACATAGTCACATTGAGTTGTGCTTTTATTAAAGGGAAGTTAGCCTGATTCAGCCACTCTGCGGTGTCTCTTGACTCATTTTTCAGTCGGCCATCCTTGGTTGTCAGTATCATGTCTATCATTACATCATTTATATTGGTCCTTCACTCGTGCCGGTTTGAGAAGGTCTCCATTGACTTCTTGCTGGCGGGTCTTGTCCTTATCGACGACAACATCTTGCTCTGTGGATAGGCCTAGTGCTGCACCCTAGCCCTATTTTCATTATTGATAGGTCACCTTGTGCTCAGCATCAATCAGTATCATGGGTCTTTGACTGAGTGGTTTCCCTTGTGTTCAACATTAGCTTACATTATCACACATTGGGATTCGTGTAATACCTTGGTTTCCATTTGACCCTATTGGTGGATACCTCACCTCTGTGTCAACTTTCATTATTAGTTGGTTTAGAGGGTTTCTGCCGTGCACTAGCCACATCTTGTGTACGCCGGAAACATACTTCGGTCGGGTTACTACATTTTTTTTCGTCCGATTCTTTCCACATTATTGGCCTACGGGTTACACTTGCGCTAGATTGATGAAGGATGCCTTAATTCCTTCCTTCTAGCAGATCTTTCCCTATCGACTTCGACTCATTGCTCTGGGGCAAAGATCTAGAGTTCATTTGGCAGTACCTTGGGGTTTGCAGTCATTAGTGGCAGATCCTTTGCTATCGACAATGGGAAACCATCATTGTCTCCTAATTGATAGATTCTTACACGTGCTTGACTTCAGCTCATCTATTCACACTTTTTAGATTGTACTGGGTACCTTGACGCTCATTATCATTATTGGTGAGTAGTCTCACATTTGTTAATGGTATACATCAATGGCCAGTAATCAAACGATTTCTCACATGGTCGACTTCAGTTCATTTATTCCCATGTTGTAGAAATGTACCACGGTAGTCAGTGAAGACCTCAGGTTGTACCAGCATTCATTGGTTCACTTGACAGTTGCTCCTGTTGCTGCTAGTTGATACCACTCCACCTTATATGTTGCAGTCATTCATGGCGACATTTTATATGCTGGCACCTGAGTTTGCAGTGGAGTACCATCTTATTCCATCATGTTCATTTGGTACTTTTCGGGATCAGTATTTGATATCAGTGATCCGCTTCATCCTTCAACATCATTGATAGTCTTATATGTGATATTCAGACATGTACTTGTTTGATTGTGATTAGATGATCCATTATGTATTTTCCAGTCATTTATACTTGTATACTTAGTGGATCTGCTTGTACTTGATATACAGACATGTTGTACTTTCTCTGAGCATGGGTATGCCCGCCTCAGACAGTGTTTCTTTCTGATCTCCTTTTGTGGCTTGGCAGGCTGAATTCTGGTGAAGTCCTTCTCAGTTTTTGACAGATTTCCTTTCAATGAACTTGCTTAATACATTTCGGCCATCATGTACCCCTTCTGACCTCATATATTAGGGGGCATCTGTTATAGCTCCAAATCTCACTCTTGAGGTTTGTGATGCTGCACTCATGGCCTAAGGCAACCCCTCCTTCTAGACTTGGTCCCAAAATTTAAAAAACAATGTTTTATTCCCTATACGCGACATTGCACTGAGCTAAACGCGTGTGTACGTGGGTATGTGTACCCAACCCACGTATATGTCTTAAAACACTTAAAAAAAATAATTCTCCTTAATTTCGAGCGAAGATCACAGGTTTCACTTGTTGATTACCTGTTAGTGCCCGTGGCCCAACTGTTCCCAACAAATTCCCAACTAAAAAACTACTTTGGGAGAAGTATAAAAGGCTTCAATGGGAAGGCCTAAGGGAGGAGAGAAGAGAGAGAAAGATTACTATGCTGAGATTTCCCTGACCAGGTCTGAAGATCCTAGTGCCTCCTACACTTCCCCGATTTTACAAGAAACCCTTGTTTCCTTGTGTGATGATGTCTATCTACTACTTGAGATAACATGGAGTAAGTCATAGAAGGAGTTTGTTAAAGGCTTGAGACTGGACGAATCCGGGAGATGGTTCCGCTTGGAGCCTGCAGAAGAACGAATCAGATGAAATTATTCCTTTCTGTACTTTATTTGTCTATAATAAAAGAAACACATGTCTTTGTTCCTGATATAAATCTTCTTCATGTTTGTGATATCCATGTTATGATTCATATATGAATGATTGTTTAATTGCATAACTAACTACCTTTCATTATATTATGAAGATGATTTATTTATGATGTTTAGTCCATATACTTCTGTACTTTCTGGAATTGATTGTTTTGCAAGTTAAAAGAGCAAATGGACCCTGAAAGGCTCTTCTCAAACGTAGGACCTCAGGTATGCCCCTTATCGTAGAGTTTGCTTATATTAGCATTATGGCTGTATGGAATGCGTGTTTCTCTGTATAGACAAGCTCCAATCTGCTAGGGTATCAACCCAAGACCCTAGGGGAATTTATCCCTTAACATGCCTCTATTTTCAATCTTGAACTTTTGGATCATGGTTTTCATGATATTTTCACTCTTTCATCCGATCACGATTCATATTTTCTTTTGTTGATCTTTCTAAGCCACCAATCTTTGATGATCTACCTTCTGATGATTTGGAACTTCCACAAGATTTCGAGGCACTTCATCCCAAGGTGATGGTTATGTCAAGTTCTCGTAGTCTTGAGGCCAGTTCCAATTCCGATCAGAACAGTGCTGTATATTTCAACGCTCCTCATCACTCCACCACACATATTGAGAGTCAATCTCTCTCACAATTTTCACATCCTCCATCTGCATCACATGATCCTATCATTCATTTGTTGGAGGAGTCATACTTGTTGACCATGGTTGCAAAATGAATGTTTTCTTATTTATTTATGTTCACCCATTTCTATAGTTCGAAAGTTTTTTGTCGCATATCTTCAAGTCGCAATGTGTCTAGACATCATAATGCATCCGTATATTTTCTTCCATGTGCATTTCTTTCATACTTTTCTACATGCATTCTAAAATTTCGAATGTTTTGGTATGCATTGCCTTATCTTTATTGTTTATTTTTGTTGTTGAATATATTTCTCGATCTAAATTCCCTCGCTTACATAGGCCAACCAATGCGTTGGTGGCTACACTGGAAGTTTCATTTTATGTCAGTCTGGCCTATTCTATGATTAGGTTAAGAGTAGGACTAAATGTTTGTTTTTATTATTGTTTTAACTTTTTTTGTTTGTTTTGATTTACTTTCTGCTCTGCTCTTTTATTTTGTTTATTTTGTTTTTTTTTTTTTTGTTTATTTATTTATATTTATTTATATTTTTGTTTATTTATTTATTTATTTATTTTTATTTATTATTTTATTTTTATATTTATTATTTTTATTTTAATTTAAATATTATTTTATTTATTTATTTTAATTAATTAATTAATTAATTAATTAATTTTTTAAATTTTATTTTATTTATTTATTTATTTTATTTAATTTTATTATATATATATATATATATATATATATATTTATTTATTTATTTATTTATTTAATTTTTAATTAATTAATTATTATTTTATTTTATTTTATTTATTATTTTTATTTATTTATTTATTTTTATTTTTTTTTTAGTCATAGGATAACTTCCGCATGAAACTGTGTTTGGATTTTGAAGAAAGAATGGTGAAGTTCAAAAGGAATTTGTGCTACTATCAATGTTTGGTTATCTATTTATTCCTTCTCTTTGCATGAGTCTTGCATTATTTTACTCGATGATACTTTGATGGAAAATATGTTCTTTTCAAAGAAAACCATGGTGGAATCATGATGCTTCAAAACTTATAACTAGTGTCGTGTACTCTAATCGGTCTTTTATTTTCGGTTAATACTTGTTAGTTAAGTTGAGTACATTAAGGAGGGGAGGAAAGCATTAACACATATTTTAGAGGTATAAATAAATATCCTTCTTTGAAGGGACAAACTCTTCTGCTCTCAATAAGTTAGGATCCCTCTTCCACCTCATTAAATAAATAAGTGCCTATGAATGGTTCTATGAACAAAATGAAAAAAAATGAAAAAAAAAGGTGAAAGAAGAGAAAGGCTTCCTGCACAAAGAGGTGAAGCAAGAAACTCCGTTGGGGTACCGTCCAGGATTGTTGGAAGTAGAGCAATGTTTGTGGTCCTGAAGTGACTTTGTCAGGGTATTGTCTAGGACTATTGGCAACAGAGCAACACCAAAGATGAAAACAAAGACTTTAACATTTATTTTCACTTGTGTATCTATATACTCCTCATCCCCAATCGAAACAACTTAGTCTGACTTGTCTTGGTTTAATGTGTTGTCGATGAAGAGAATGGTAGGGACTATATCTTTAATGCAAGCTAAGTGAAGAAGCTATGGTAATTGATGAATTGAGAAATACTTCCTAAAGAGTTAGACATATTTTTCATGAGACAAGACCCATATAGAGAGTTGGAGTTCTACCAGTGTGTCGTGAAGTGTTGTAGTCACTACAACCACCCTCCAAAATTTTCTTATGCTTTGATTTTGGAGCCTTCCTTTCTGTTTGCATGAGGTTACCTTTGTCTATCGTCAAGTATTCATTTTTTGATTGAGATTATCCCTTTCATCTGTGCTTGTGTTTTCTTGTGTTATCAACTGGGTTGGTGGGGGTTAGGCTATGTCAACCCTTCAACCCAACGTAACTATTTCAAACCAGTTTTTGATTGGAAGTTAGCCCTTCCAATCTAAGAGAGCTCTCTCAATATTTTTTTTAAAAATATAGATGGCTAACTCTGGTTTTCTATGTGGTTTTCCAGGTGAAAGAGTGTGAGGACAACCACCATTGGGCATGGAGTCAATTAAAGAAAAACAACAACAAACAACACTATTTTATGGAAGCTGTTGCATCTTTGGTTTACTAATGTGGAAATGGAAATTCAAAGTAATCACAACAAATTGAAGGAAGTTGGAGAAATGCATCATTGAATTCCAAGTAATCAAATAAGCTCTAAAAACTAATAACAAAGGAGCATGAAAGGATAATACTGAAATCAAAATGAATCTCAGGTTGAAACAGAGTATGCTGCAACTATATTTTCTATTAATTGAAAACAATACAACAATGGTTCTCACATCATTGATTCCCCCATGCAGAGTAGAGAATCTACATATTTATAGAGAAAGATATCTTTACATAATCTACCACCTCGGCTAGATTCAATCAACAACTATGAGATCTAATAAAATCTTGAGCCTTCTAAGGGATTTTCTAATACAATAGAGTTCAAATACAAATGGGATTTGTATGAATTGTACCTATCTAACAATTACAATTATTTAGGAAAATCAAATTATTGTAGCATGGCACTGTATTTGTGGAAACTCGAACATCTGGCTCTTCGAAATCTTGTTGTGTTATTTCTAGCAAAACATTCTGAGAGTGCCTCATTATCTCTATGTCTTGTTGTCTCTTTGTTTTGTTCCCTTCTATGTCTTGTTGTCCTATGTTCTTTGTGCTTTGTTTAATAACCATGCTGCTGAAGAAACGCTGAAAAACACCCTCGCCATCTCATGGAGTAGAAGCAGAACAAATATTTTAACATTCATTGATTTGGGCCGTTGATCTGAGCTGATTTAAACTAGGCCGTTGATCCGGGCCGTTTTTACATCTCAAATCACAACACATAAGAGGGTCCTCTTACCACTGATTCATAGTAATTTTCCGATTTTCTGGACGTAACGATTTATAGAATGCATCACATAAAAAATTGCATCTAGGGAGGGTTCTGATAGATCACAATCGCAAGTCGAAAAGGATTTCGAGGAGAAGGAACTTTGATTATGTGATCTCTGATTTCGATATCACAATCAGTGGGAGAAGGAACTTTGACTATGCAATCTCTGATTTCGATATCGCAATCGGTGGGAGAAGGGATATCACAATCGGTGGAGAGGAGGAATATTGCAATCGATGGGGGATGTGGTGATATGTGATATCAAAGAAGGGTTTTGTGATACGTGATATCGGCGGAGAATTGTGTTATCACAATCAAGGGGGGGGGGGGGAGGAACTTTATTGTGATAGGCATGGAATTTTTTCGATATGCGATATCGACAGAGAACGTAATATCGCAATCGGCTAGCGAAGGAGGATTTGGATATGATAATTGATGGAAAGGGGTATTTCGATATACAATATCGCAATCAAAATCAAGAAGGGGGATGGGCGGAGATATATGAAAAGGAAAAAGGGAAGGGCCAATAGTGATACAATTTGCAGGTCCAGCCTTATAAAAGGACTGTAAAATATTATAAGGTATTTCAAAGGGGAAATGGGTCGAGTGAGAGAAATGGGTTATGGCTAGAGTTGAAAATGGATCTATAGATGAAATGGGATGAGAATATGGGAATATGGGAATTTCTCCGAAACAAATAGAATAAACCTATCCTTCCTTCTTTAATCTCCAAATGTAAAACACAACAACCTCTTTTAGAAAAACAACAGATAGATATAAAGATCAGTGATGGAAGACCTTGACTAATAAAACTAAAGATTATTTCTAGTGGTTATCATGGATAAGAGCTTGTTTCTACACTTAGCTGATATTTCTAAGTCACAAGCTAACCTCTTGAATTGGCCTTATAGTAGTTCTGGGCTTGCCTCTAGAAACTGCATAATCCATGAGGGCATGCCAACCTTGATGAGTGGAATTTCCCAATCCAGACTCGACATTCTACCTTGAGCTTAGAAACTACACAGTCATGGAAGGAAGCCCAACATCAAGCCCAAAAATTGTGCAATCCATCACTAAGCTCCGAAACCAGTGCACTAAGCCGGAAAGTTGCTGAGTTCCCTAAAATTACGCAATCTTTCCCAGCAGTGTGCATGGCGAGTTTCATGAAAAAAGAAAAAAAAAGTAAAAAACAAAAAGAAATCCCTAGAAAGTAGGGATTAATCATCAGTTTCTTGAAGGTGGCATAGTCCCTATTTTTAGAAATTTTTTCCAAGTGTCACTTTTTCCTTGATTTTATGACATGTAATCTGCCAAAATCTATTTAATAGATGTCGCTAGATCTCATTTGTACACTTGATCTTGGATATCTAGCATTCCATAGGAGATCAGGGAACCTTCGGTGGAGTTGTTGTTACTTTTCTGGGTCAATTCTGATTTTGTTGTCTTTTGCCATTTTTTTTGTCACTTTTTGTCATTTCACTTCTATGAGTGTTGTTTTTCTTGTTTCACTTCATGGTTGCTGGAATTTTAACTTGTGTTAGCTTGTAGAAGTGTTTTTTCGGTTTGGCATTTTCCTTTCATAAGTGTCACATTGATTTTCTTGTTTTTGCACACCAACGATCGCCGTTTCAACGACTCTCCTCACGCATTTGCTTTTCCTTCTGTTTATTAAGTTTATGCACTTGATTCACATTGATTCATCCATACTTAGGTAGATATGCACTCAAACTCATATCACCACTTAGATTTTCTTATTTCCAACACTTTCACTGGGCAGATCCACACTTTCCTTATCAAGATTTCACATTTCCCAACTGGGAATTTCGTAATCTAGAAACTCAAGCTGAGGTTTGGCCTCCAAGACTATGCAATGTGTAGTACATGCTTTCCCAACTATGCATTGCATAGTTCTAGGGCTCAATCTATCCCATGGCCACTGGGACTACACAATGCTCAATCTCTCCTAGTCACTACCAAGGTTGGATTGTGCATTGCATAGTATCAAACCTTAGTCTGCACCTTGGTTGCTAGGAATGCACAATGCATAGTTCCCACTACTAGTATCCCTCAGATACCCAAGAAAATTGCGCAATTTTTCTCACTAGTGCACTGGCTTGCTGCCTCATCTTGCTATGATGATATATTTGCAAAAGGCTAATGTTTTATTGCCACAGTTGTCTTTTCTATCCCACAGGTACCCTAGTTGTTGAGCACTTCTCTCCAGCAGTCACTGTTACCATGGCATCCAAGAGAAATGCTTCAAAATATACCCCTAAAAGCAACATCGGGGAAGCAGTTGAGAAACGCTAGTAAACTTGCCAATATACTCAGGCTCTCAACTATATGTAAGAAAGGACTTAGATCTTACATGGTAGAACATAAATGAAGCTTTTTCAGCAAAGGACTTCACAACAGATATAGAGGATTGGTAGGTATACATTAATTTCCAGAGATCAAGGCTACATAGAGTTGCATGCATATATCCAACCTTCCCATGTGTATATGTCATCAACTAGATTGTCTCACATACTGATATGAAGACCATGACTTTGAGAAGTTCCAGCGGATGGAGGCTTGCTATTTTTCTAGCAACATATTACTGATGTATGTATCATTTTCTTGTTCACATTATGACACAGGTGTTGTCCTTGATGGCAACTCACTCAGATGACAGACCATAGTACAACAGGTTAATAACACAGAGTTACAGACCAGTCTTCACAGAATGAAGAAAGAGAGGTATATGCAGGTTCACCATTGGCCAAGCCATGTATACACGTGTTATCGAGAAATCTAGTGTCCACTCAGAGCTGCTAGTCCCACTAAGACTGGTAGCTATCTTAGAAACAAACAAACTAAAACTACTTTCACTTTCCTTTATGAGAAGTAGATAAGAGGAGAACAAAGGACACCAACCTTAGTCTTGCGCTTGGTTCCTTGTTTAGTTCTTCTCCCTTCTCACAGATCTTTGCCACTCCTCTTTGGTCTGCCCAGCTTCAAAGAGCACCTGTGGAATCAAAGCAGCATAATACTATCAAAGAACAAAGATCTACAGTCATAAGCAATACAGGACCAGATATGTATTGGCCACACAAATGCATATATCATCAAACATACAAGAATGTGGAGGAAAGCTTGAATAGCTTTATTAATATCAAGAATAGAAAAGAGGATTACAACCAATTATTCTGACCTAGCATCATCCTCCAGCAAGAAAGCCCTTCTTCACCTCATGTAAACTTAGATCACCCAACACTATGATGTTGCACCAAGAAACCAACAACACTTCCTTACAAGATACAAGATTCCAGCCTCTGGATCTCTGTGATGAGGGATCCATATATAGATGA
Source organism: Pinus taeda (assembly GCA_000404065.3). Classification (NCBI taxonomy): domain Eukaryota; kingdom Viridiplantae; phylum Streptophyta; class Pinopsida; order Pinales; family Pinaceae; genus Pinus; species Pinus taeda. The sequence goes on along the minus strand of APFE031336981.1, from coordinate 28,029 downwards.
TTATAGGGGGGTAAGTCAGCTTCTGGGATTTTGATTAGTGTCCACTCTCTGATAGTTCTTGATTCCACTTGGAGATTGATGATCTCTTACTCATCCCTTGGCAAATTCAGAGAGGCAAGTGTTAGAGGAGAAGTTTCTGGAAGATTCCATGATCCTCCACCTCACAAACTGTCCCTGCCATTTGTCCATTCTCGCCCATCGCACCCTACAGAAGGGATTTCTAGTATGCATCGCACCCTTTACACTGAGTAGGTGAGATGCATCGCACCCTCTGCATTGGGCATTCTATATGGTCCAGTTTTGACCAGTTCTGAGTAGTTTTCTATGGAGAAATTCTGGGAGATGATGTAATCAGTTGACCTTGTTCCTTTAGGGAGTGAAGCAACACTTTTAGGGACTTAGGAGCCCTTGGTTTATGGACATTTGTGATTGGGGTTGCATGCCCACAAATGTCTATAATAGTTTCCCCCTAAAGCATGAAGTTGTTAATCTTTTGATGTCGGATGAAATGCTTTATCATGAGGATCCGAAGTTTTTTCGAGCTAGAAGGCGACCTGTAATAAGATACAATACAATACATTATATTCATAATATTTTTCATGATATAGTTGAGGCGGGCATTCCCATGCTCAGCTTTATAGATTAATTTTCATGTACATAGGACAAAGAACCGTCTGTGTAGCAGACTGATGATTCGAACGGAGTCATCATCCTTTGATTTGGATGATCATATGTTCGGAAATGATGTACATTTGATGTCTTTATATTCTTGAATATATCACAGCCTGGATCGATGAAACTAGATCTGGGGTCTTCAAAACTCATTCAATCTTCACTTGGAGTACAAGTCGATCCATGTGAAAGATGTTTTGGAGTCGAACATGGAAAGACACCGCCTGATTACCAGCCAATGATGTAAGTTGTTAACAAGCGCGAGAGGAATCACCAATAATGACAATGACCCTCAAGGTACTACAGTAAAATTCGCGTGGTGTGAAAAATGGATTTGGCGTCAAACACCACGCAAAATCTTTCAGTCGAAGGCCATTGATGTAAACCTGTCACCGTAAGTGAGAAACTTGTCATTGAGGCATGCAAGCTTCAAAGTACTGAAAGGGTTGTCCCTAGGTTGACTTCTTGGATAATGAGCTGATGTCGACAAGAAGCAACCCTTCGTAGGAGGGCCTTAATGAATCCCACATCTACGACACAGAATTGAGCAAATGATTTTGGAGGTGAAAACAATTTGATGATACAAGGTTCAGGGTGGCAGTCATGAAAGAATGGAGCGTGAATGTATTGCAATGGATGAGACACAGGTGAATTCTCTGAGCGACTTCTCTTGAACATACCAATGAAAATGAAAATGGATTGGTAGCATTAACCCCAAAGATGGATGGTGTGATAGATCAATGGTAATATGACTGGTGAACGGAATAACCCAACCTGACTCAGATGTGGAGTGAAAGTGTCATGTTCAAGAGCAACTTGCTACCAATAAAGTTTCTTCAAGTTTTCTTCCCAATTTTCCCCAGTCATTGCTGACTAGTACCTCTTTATTTTCATCAAGCTTGAGGAGGATAACATATGCTTGTTCTATAACCCGTTGCTATGTTTTAACAAGCCTAGCGACAGTGAAACTCGTCCTTGTCTATACGACAAGTTTGTTGCTATTGATTTTAGCGAGTTTAGCGACAATGATAACTCGGTCCTTTTTCAATTTTAGAAAGTCTAAAAAGGGATGGAAAGGAAACTCCAATGGTCCTTTTTCATCATATAATCCCTTAATCCTGAAAAAGTATAAAATAATACGAAAGGGATGAAATTTCAATAGTTTTAATGAGCTGAATAAGACAAGCACTTGATCTTTTTGTGTAATAATCCCTCAGGTCCAAAAAGATTAAAATCTAGAGGAGGGAAAGCACTTCCGGTCACTTTAACGAGCTGGAGAGGCCAATAGCTCTGCAATCTTTTCATATTTTACGAGTCAGGTGAAAAGAACTTAAAGGAGACTCGTTTTTTGAGGAATGAGTGATAATTTCGGGTAGCAACTGATTCCAGGTAAGGTTTGGAATTTTTCCAATCACGGCAGTGTCACAAGGATGGCTAACAAGATCACTCGTTGCAGTTGTTCCTCAAAAGGGTAAACAATCAAATGGAGACGTATGATTGGCTAAAAAAAAATGGAGGTGATGATGAGAACACGACCAAAGCTTAAAAGCTGATGATAATGCATTCACAATGGTTATTTACTAGAGATCGGTTCATTTTTTAAAGAGATTAAACTCTCGGGGAAACATTTGCTCATTGCTTAGGTTTAACTTTTAACGAGCTTGAAATCCACATAAAAACTGCTCGTGCCAGTCATATAATAAGGATATCTCATCGATAGGTTCAATTTTTATGGATCTTGCACCATTCGAAACTTTGCTTCGGATCCTTTCGTTATGCAAGCTAGGAGTGACCAATCCTACGAGTTTAAAGGGTTTGAGAATCTACAAACTAAGAAAATAAATGGTCACTCTTCACTTGCATACAAAAAGGTTTGCATGCCCCCAGGTATAGTGAAAGATTTTTAGGTTACCATATAGAAGTTCCTGCTTTTGCAAGATAGTTTCCATCCACACCGCAGATAGAAACACTTCTTAGCTTAGTCCATCTGGACAAGGGTGGTTCTAAATCCCAGCCTCCTAACCTTGACAAAGGAATCTTATTCCAGTCTAATTCTGGATGAGTATCAGACCAGTCATTTTCCTTCGCGGAAACCTACTCTATACCTAGAGTTTCCCTGCCAGAGCAGGCCAGGGTGCATGCCCCCTGGGTTTCAGTGATGTCCTCCCGAATCACTCATGCTCTTTAGGTGGACGGGCTGGAGATTGATGAGACATTTCTTACGTGAAAAGACCATTTAGGGATGGTATTTGACTATTTTCCATGTGTGAGCTGGGGAATGAAAACTGGTCTACGAGCTTGACCACTCGGCCTTATGCAGAAAACACATTACTCTAAAGAGTGAGGAGATAATGGCTCCCATGCTATAAATATAGTTGCACCCAAGGAGTAGATTATAATATAAGGGTCCTTATACTACCATTACATTCATATAAATGGTTTTCCTTCTCAACATTATGGGCACATTGGGAAGGATCCCTAACGGTCGACTGGTTCCTTTATAGAAGCCTGTTAGATTTCTCATCTCAGGCAGAAGCGATGGTGAACCAAGTGCTTTCCAAGCAGTCGAGGAAAGGATACTCACAGAAGCCCCTTCATCTATGATGGTACCAGCCAGGACCATTCTGTAAGCTTGTATAATGATTCAGAATGGTACACTAGCCAGTAAACGGGGTCTGCCTAGTAGATTCTAATCGAAGGAAACTACTAGGTTGCTTGGAGGTGGGACCAAATAGACGGCTGGATATGACTCTGACGAACTTCCTTCCTGTGGTAAAGGAATGGGTAGATTACCCCCATGTTCATCAGAGTCTATGTTTATGAAAAGAATTTGAATGGTGTCGTTCTCATTCTCGTCAGTGACTGTATCATCTAAAGATGGACCTTCTGAAGGCAAGACAGGGTCAATTGCCGCCTCGACATTTTGAATTTCATCTGGTATGGATTCAGAGGGTTTATCTTCAATAATAGATGCTTCGACCGACCACAATGGCGTGTCAGTCGAACTTTCAACCAGTGATGGACTCGGCAAGATTTGTTTATATCCAGGAGGAAGCCGTAGCGGTGAAACTAGACAGTTATCCAAAACTCTTTTAGCTTCGTCTAGGAAGGGACAACAGTGGATGACATGATCACCCTTACACAGTTTACAAGGAAATTTACATTTCCTTTTCTGTCCAGATACTTCGCTTTCACTGGTTGATGGTGTACTTTCAACACGATCAGAGGTTGATGACACCGGATTGTGCAAACGAGGAGACCAGTCCCTTAAGATCCGAGGGAAAAAAGGACAATCTCGATGATAGTGGTCTCCTTTGCAAATGACACATGGAGATTTAGGTTTATATGGTGTAGTGTGAGGATTTTTGCTAAACGACACATGGTTGCCCCCTTTTACTTTTGGCTCCTTCTTCTTCTTTTCCTTTTTCTCCTTTCGCTTCTTCTTCTTCTCAGTTACTTGATCTTTAGCTTTACCAGCTTCATCAAGCGAAGAGGAAGGAGGAGAGGGAGAAACGGATGAAGTAGACGGTTGGGGGGTAACTCTAGTATCGTCTAGTTGCTGATTTGATCGCTCAGGAATCACGGTGGTTTGAAAGACAGAGGTCGAGAAGAGCCATATCGGCAAGCCAATTGTCAATCCTGGAAGTGACAATGTAGCCATATGAGGTGCACCAACATCTCCCCAAGAGAATAAGGGACTAGGATTTCATCCAAGGGGAAACCCTTGGTTGGTGGTGTTAGGTTCCTATACCAATAGGTTTCATTTTTCATGATTGACAGTGGAAGTGCTAAATATGTTCATCCCTGCATGCTACAGAGGTTCCATATTTTGTATACAGACAAAAAAAATTAAAAAATTAAAAGAGGGTATGCCTTAAAAGAATAATAAAAAGGCAAGAATATCAATTGGTCAGAAAAAATAGTGAAAATGAACCCCAAAATAAAGACCAGGAAAGTGCCCAGTCAAAATGCCACTGCTATCTTATTTGCAAATTCACCATGTGGAGGTACTGCTGCTTGTCACATTTGATGGATGGCCCAATAGTTCAAACTAGACCATGCCATGTTTAAATTTGCTGTTGTAGAATAGAGAATGCATATCTACCCAAACAGTTCAAGCTTGGCAGATGAGTAGCTAGGTAAAGAATTTAAGGAGCCCAAATGCTTAATCGCGGCCCTTGGAAGAGATAAGGGTACATTTACATATGAGGACAGTCAAAAGAAAAGAGGACAATCAGGGTTTTCCAGTTCAAGTGCACCCAATCCAAAGGAAGAAAAAAATGTTAGGTGTATTAGGTTGGGTAGGTAGTTTGAGGTCGCAGAAACAAGGTTATCATTACTTTTTGTCTTGTCAAGAAGGACTCATCTCATTTATGAATTGGCACCATGGTAGTTATTTGGTGGTACAACAGTGGAAGCATGACTAATTTTCCCTTTCATTCCCCCAGAAATCACTCACTAACATTCCCCCAAGGACCTTTGGATTTGCCCAAAAAGTCCAGTTTCACTCCATTTTTATTAAAAACCAAGTTGACATCTGAGTTGACTTAATGAAAAGAAGCCACATTTCTTGTGTAAAAAGGGTCATTCCATACTCTTTCATTTCTTTAAACATTTATCCATTCATTCCCATTCCATAAAACTCATATTAACAGCTAACCCTATTGTATAGCTCCCTAAATCATTTCCCCATCCCTATTCTACAAAAAACTATATTAAAACCCAAAAAATCTAAATATCCCCTCCAAATGGCAACTATAGCCAAATAATATAAGTTCGGGAATCATCAAGTCCATTTGGGACTCTATGTTAACCCATCTGCATTCATTAACCCTTGGGATTTATTTAACAACCGGTTAAATAAATAACCATGTCAAACCATACCCTATTACCCTCCGTGCATACATTCCATTGTGGATTTCATTTAATATTTGGTTAAACGAATAACCATAGTTTAGCGCCGAACACATATTAAACCTATAACCTAAGGTCTAAAACCTCCCAAAGCTTTGCGAAAATTGACGTTTATCGGGTGTGCTTGTCTGTTAAAGATCGCTTACTTCTCCCTCCCGTCCACCGTCGGATTGCCTCCCGTAGATCCGACGGCCTTCATCCATATTGGGCGCCCCTCTGTAGCAGTACATTACCACCCGATGGTCGACGGTTCACCGTCATACACCGGGACACTTGTCCCCCTCCTATTGCATCGGGCCGCCTTTGACACTTACCGCTCCCATACCAAAGGCGGTCCGACAGAAACCGCTTAGCGCCCTCCCCTTTGCTTACGTTGCTGCATGAAATTGCATCCATGTCACCTGCCACTGCATTGTACCTGCACCATGTCACCCGCTGATGTCACCACCCTGCCACCGTGTCATATGCCACGTCATCACATACGTCATCCGCCACGTCATCTGGCATACCCACTACACGACAAAAGGGACGTCATGATGACGTCATCCTGGAAAAACGCAAAAAGCGCCAAAAGGTCAAAAATTGGTTAAAAAGTCGGGAAAACGACTGTTTTACGCCTATTTCTATTTTGTTCCATTTGCAAAACAACGTGCATGTGCTTTTACCTTTTCGCTTCTAGAGCTGATACTATCCACCAACCTGCCAACTTGACTACATAGCTCAACTCCGCAGCCCAGTCTGTGCCTGCTAACCATCCTTGGTGCCCTGGACACAGGTATTTATCCATTTTCCAGCTTGAAAGCCCCATTTCTCAAGTTTTCTATTTACTTGCCAAAAGAACCTATAATTTTCTTCCAACGGTGATCCTACCCATCGCTCACTGCCCTGCATTCACCATTTGAGCTGCTAATTCAAAACAAACTTGCAAATTTGAAGTTATTTCCTCTGTGAATGAGCCATTCCAACACATTGTGCATCCACATGCGCCCACAAAGACTACATAAATTGCTCAATTATTGAGTTAAAATACTCCAGCGCCCTATTTCCGATTGGTTGTAACCTATTTCCTAAAGGGGAATCCTCAGTTTCCCTTTTCCTCTGTAAACTTGTGCCCCTTCGGGCAAAATTCAATTCTAATTTCTCGGCATTGTTTCCAGAGAGCCTGCAATTTCAACCAATTTATGTAAAAAACCCAGTTAAAGTGCTGCAAATTTGTTGTTTTACTATAAACTCCATACACTGAGGTTGGTTTGAAATAAAAAATCAGTTTTCATACTCCTAGCAATAGCCTCAGAGCCTAAATTCTACTTCCTATTGCTGTTTACACCTATATTGCAATTAATACTAGTAGTATAAGATATGGAGACTCCAGTAGCCCTGAACATTGCCCCTTTGAATGCTCCACACATGGACTTAGAATGGTTACCTTTGGCAGATAGAGACTTTCAGATCAAGGATATGATGGGCCTTAATTCTCACCTCAAAACTGTGTGCCAATTCAGAAATAATCATAGAAATAACACAGATATTCTAGGAATTTGGGAATCTAGTATGCCCATCTATTATCTCCCATCAGTCAATGTGTTTCCTGATTTCATTCATCTATGTCATGCAAACTATGACCCCACTCTGAGAGCAATTCTCAGTCCATATGGGTCTGTGCTGTTCTATATCACTCCTCAATCCATAAATGAAATGCTGAACTTTGAGCCTCCTTAGCCTCTAGTTCCCCTTACAATGAAACTCTTGCTTGATCAGGGTGCAAAGCTCTCTAGGGAAAAAATATCAAGAGTTAGTCAGCTATTTATGGATCCACAGTGCCAGTACGATAATCCTCCTCCCTATCGTCAGGCCTCATTTAATGAAACATGCAATCTCATGGTAGATATGATTTCCTATATTCTAGGATGCAAAACAAGAGAATTTGTGGATGAGACTGTATTTCTGCTCTTGACCATATTCACTCCAGGGCAGCTCCCTACTGTCATGTATGACTATGCCACCTTCATAGCAAACAAAATACATGAACAATTCATGATGATGGAGAGAGAAAGAGTGTTTAAATACACCTCCTACATTTACCATCTCTTACTGTACTATCACCCAGATAGTTTCAAGGTTCCTCTCAGGAGATTAGACGCAAAAGGAGAGAGGATATATGTCATCTATTGGACCTCAGTTTTCCATGAAGTCCACTATTCTCCATACACATATTGTGAGTTTATTGACCTGTTCATATACCCAGCCACTTGCCTATTAATGGTGACTCCTCCTACCAGGCTCACTGCTGAAATGCAAAGAATCTTGCATCTTTCAAAGGGCTACAACATTGGTGATTGGTACTTCTACCAAAACCACACAGTGATCAGAATTTATGGGTGTGAATTGTCCCCCTATAAGCTGCCAAGATATGTCCCCATGAGACTTTTTGCCTTGGAGTATTTCAGGCAGTTCAGTAATCCAGACTTGACACATTTCCATGGGAAAAACAAGAAGGCACAGCTTAAAATCAAACATCAATTGGGTCCCTTTGTTTTCAACAAAAGGGAGGAAGCATGGAAAGATGCAGACAATATGCTGAGACAAGAACTCATGTTGAAACAAAGCTTCTACTGGGCACCATATGACCCTGAACACTTCATAAGCCTTAGAAGAATCAAACACAGGCTTTTAGGATATGTGCACTAGCCAATCCCCTACATTGAACAATATGCCAATCAACAAGAATGGGTAGAGGGCACATTAGATGATGAAGAGCTTACTGAAGAGGAAAAATTAGAGAAAGATATGAAAGAAATTGAGAAAATAATTGACCTGGATTATGTTGCACAGGTCACCTTCACACAGCCTCAACTGGTTGAAGCAAGCACATCAATAGCTACATCTTCACGGCAGCCAGCTAAAGAAACCATTTTACCTGTAGGAAAGGGCAAGGACATTGAGCACTGAGAACATCAAAGCAAAATGGATGAGCAGCCATCCTCAACTCAGGAAAAGGGTCAAGAACAAAGCCCTGCAACACAAACAAAGGCACCTAAAATCCTTGTGCTGCAAACTCCTCATAATGAGGAAAGAGGTAAAAAGAGGGACAGAACAGAGGGCACACCCACAGGGGCATCCACATACTAGCAAGGGGAAAAAAGACAAAGGCTAAACCCCTATGCCGAGGAGGAAATTACAGAAGAAACCATAGGAAATATCAGGGGTGAGGGGACTTCTGAACAGCAGATCCCTCCTGTTTTGGAAACATCGGCCAGCTCCTTTCAGCAGGAGCAGGAGAGACAACAAGGTGGGGAGGTTTCATCCTCCAAATAGCAGACAAGGCAAGGCTCGGATATCAAACGAGCATTCACAGAGATTAAAGCTAGAAACGAGCCAATAAGGTTTCAGCTTTACAATTAGTTGATGAGAATGGCACCAACAAATCAACAAAGACTAATGGCAGCATATGATATGCAAGAAGGGAAGATGACTCTTAGTCACTTCAGACCTACTACACAGCAGCCATAGTTAGCTGCAGACTACATCAGAACCAATCTGGAGGTCCTGGCGAAAGACATACATCCAATGGACAAGATTGAGTTACACAAGCAGGCGAGAGAAATGGTTTATTCCACATTAGCAGATAAGGCTCTAATGGCCCATAGATTGCAGAACTCTTTATACAATACTTCTGCCCAGTTAGAGCTAGAAAAAGCCTCATCATTGGCCAAGGACAATAGGATAAAATCCTTGGAGGAGATCATTATAGAGTTGGGACATGATCCCAAAGATCCCAAAGGCACATAGGCCTTAATCAGAAAAAAGGAGGAAGACATAGCAACACTGAGAAAACAAATGAAGCTGCCAGTCACCATAAATCCTCAAACTACAGAAGTGGTGCAACAACAAGAAGTAGAGGATGTGGTTAGTCTACTTATGAGGATGAATCAAAGGATATTAGAAACAAAGAAAGCATTGGAAGAGGCTCAATGAGGGAAACAACCAGAGTTGGCCCCTCAACCATCCCAAACAGCTCCAATAATTACAGCTCCTCCTGCAATAGTGACTACAACAGCACCTCCCCCAGATTCAACTTTAGCAGCAGGTGCCTCAAATTCAGCAGCAACTACAGCAGCAGCAGTAGTGTAAGAGGCCAGCTTGAGCATGGAGGCCATGATGAAAGAAATTAAGGCTCTAGAATTAAAAATGGCAGAAATGAAGGAGACCAAGGAAAAGCTAGCCAAGATTGAGGCTAGTTATGATAAATCAAAGATGACAGTTGCTGAGAAGACCAGGGAAGTAAAGGCCCTAGAAAACAAGACAAAGGCCTTGGAGAAAGACCTCACTCTCCATAGAACCCTGACAGAGATAAAAACAATTTTGTGGAATAAAATTGGCCAATCTCTTACTGATCAATGGACAATAATACAAACCATTTTTGACCAAATAGAATTGATGGTTGTAGCTCAGCATGAAACTCATAAGGCCAGAACATTATTGGTAGATAAGCCTGAGCAAGCCAATTGATTGATTCACTTTTTGAATACTCGTACTGGTGACCAGCTGGCAGCACTGAACATCTAGAACAAGACAGAGACTATTGTAAGAGTCAAGAAGGTGCTGACCATGAGAAATTTTGTCCAAACCATAGAAAGAAAATGCCAAGAACTGCAGATAGAGGTAAATGCCTTTAGACAGAGGCTTTCAAATTTACAAACCAAAGGTTTACCCAGCCTAGTCACTAGCACTAGAAGGCTACTAAAATAGGAACAATATGCAAACAGGCTGAGTACCTATGTACAAAATCAAATCACAACATCATCAAGCAGCACAGAAGAAGCAGTCCCTCCCACAGGGCAGAGTTTATATGATAAACTGGAAGATTTTTTTTACATAGAGCATGAGATAGCACACCTTTTTCCAGTTTGGCCGAATTATTACACATACACTGAAGCTGATGAAATATTATTCAAATTAAGAAAACATCAACTACCAATAGAGGAAAGGTGGCAAAGCCTGCTTGGGATTCTGAAGTTATTTTAATTCTCTTCCTGTACATTGTCTGCACAACATGCAAGTTGCATTATATGGCTCGGCTACAAGAAAATCAAACTGACAGTGGGTGAAATTTGTGCTAAAAATATTCAAAAAGCGCAGACCAGCACAACAGGACAACACATCAAGGAAGCGGTCACCCACCGACTGCCAGAGTCAAAGGTCAACAACACATAGGACACCTGCTACAACGAGTAAAGAGCTTTTAATTCCTCAGTTAAAGCTGCGCGATTTTTCCACAAATAGTTATTGATTATGTCAGAGTAGATGGATACATTTATGTCCAGATATTTCCCTATGGGATATTTTGTAAAACTGCTATATATACTTGTCAAAGAGATGTATTATGGTTGGTTGATGATTTTATTTCTGGACTACGCTGTAAAATATCAGACTGTATTAATACAATTTGTTGTTGAAGTTCACTGTATCTGAATCATCTGAAGGTGGATTGGATGTTCTGAGACCTGTTACAAAATCCCTGTGTCATTCTATGGAACAATAAGTTATTCTAAACTGTGTTTTGTGTTCTCTATATTCGTAAATCTCATATATGTTTCATAATCTTGGTAACAAAGAAGAAGAATAGCATAGGATTTGTTTGAATGCACCCTATGTTTAATCTCTGCTATTAATTATGTTTTCTTCAGGATTAGTCATGAATATGAATTCTTAACTGCTCATATTTGCACTAATTCTTTCATTTTGAATACTATTTAGGAATCCTTAATTGCTCCTGTATAATATTCAGACACTTTCCCTCTGCCAGCATAATGAAAGATTCTTGATTTCCTTTCATTCCCTGACTTCATTCCATCATTTCCAGATTTGAAAATTGTTCCTAGGTTGCCTACCCTGCTCTGTAGCATTACCATTTCACCAAGACACACTTTCAACGTTTTCACTTTTAGTGACTCCATTGCCCAATGGAAAAAACCGTTTTATACTTGCACCCCAGCTCTGTCTAAGATCACCATCCATAAAACTTAAATCCAAACCCTGTTCATCATAACTAGCCTAAAATACTCCAAAACAAACCTAAATTTCAAAGAGAGAGCCCTCTCTGGTTGCAGGTAGGCTAGGACCTGTAGCTAAAAGATAGGTTAGTGGTTACCTCGGCCGTATTCCCTACAGGAAGCAGGGAACAACCTGAGTGATAACAAGTGGACTCCATTTTCTCAACCTAAAATCAACAAAGGAACCGTGACATTATTCCGATTAAAATAAACTTTAGATGCTTTGACACAACTTGTTTTTTTCAATTTTTAAGAGTCGAGAAAAAACAAAAGATGACTCTAGTCGCCTTTGATTTTTAATGAGCCTGAAGTGACAAGTGCTCAGATGGACCTTTTCCTTTAAGGAGTCTGAAAAGGAATGAAAGAGACTACTCTAGAAATATAGAAAAGGGATTACCAAACCAATCACAAAACTGCAGAATACTTTTTACAGTATGGCAGTCAATCTTCCCGAATGTTGTGTTTAGTGCATTGCGATTGATAGGGCCGCAGACACGGCTTCCTAACGATAAAGGATATAGCCTATTGTGGTCTCCAAATATATACTCGATGGTATATGGGAGCACAAGTCCATACTGGCACTTGTCGTCGCAAAGAGGAGGAATAACCCAACCAACAATGAAAGTGACAGTTACCAGGCTTTACGACACCGGAATACGTCTCTAGCCTACACTTCTAGATGTTGTGCGTTAGGTTCCAAAGTGTTTTTATGTTCATTGAATTTATTTTACAGTTGATCTTGTTTGAGAATTTTCCTTTTAGGTTCACCACGTGATGTAGATATACAATTCCTAAAATGCACTCTAAGATGATAAACAATTGTTTAATCTTCTTTTTCAATGAAAATCCTAGCTACTAAGGAAAGAAAAATGAGATTCTTTCAGCAAAGAGCATAGAGCACACACTAAATGCACTATCCTAAATCAAACCAGTAAGCAGTCTAAATGCAAATGCACATGCATGTATTTGTTTTCAACATTCTTAGTGAATGACAAGAAGAATGCTAAGTGCAAATCTGAATTATCTTTTCAAAGCGACAATACTAACAAATTTCTCTTCCAACGAAGTGAAGATAACGACAACACTTTGCAATTTCGAATTGAAAATTGTTTTTGACACTTGAAAAACTACTAATTCAAATCACATACAAGGGTAACAGTATAATCAACCATCAAGAACAATAGGATTCTCTTCTATGACTGAAAACGACACTTCCAAATCAAGAAACGATAGTCTGATTACGCTACTTCTTTGTAAAAGAGAACTGAAAATGGTGAACAATACATACAAACATTTACAATTATTTGCACAAGGGAGGTAGGATGATGGAAAGGAAGGGGGTTTCCACAGATATATATTGATCACAGACAACAAAACTCCTGAATAGAGCTGAAGAGAGTGAAGAAAAACCAAAGTCTGAAGGCAAAATTAACCTTCTCTGACCATCACACCTATTACACAGGGAATCCAATATGCTTCCCACCTACTGCACACGGGAGGTGCGATGCATATAGACTTCCTTGAAGAGAGGGTGCGATGGTACTAGTGCGAGACTTTTAATTGGTCTTTGGTCACAATTTACAGTTCAGTTTAGGGATTTAGGCTGAGCAAGTGATGTCCAGTAAATATAAATCATAGGGGTTGATCTAAAGAGGTTACTAGAGCCACCACTAGGGAAATTAGAGTGTTTGCAGATTGATTGTTCAATTTATAAACAAAACCCAAAGATAGACTAAAGCAACATTGATCTAATTTGCACTTGCATAGAAAATGCAGTTCGAAGGCTAGCTGGCTTGACTTCAGGTTCCATCTATAAGTTTATAAAACAAACAAATATAGACTAGCAAACAATATATTCGCTCCCCAGTGGAGTCGCCATTTTGTTATCGGGAAATCTAGTGTCCACTCGAAGCTACTAGTCCCACTAAGACTGGTAGCTATCTTAGAAACAAACAAACTAAAACTACTTTCACTTTCCTTTATGAGAAGTAGATAAGAGGAGAACAAAGGACACCAACCTCAGTCTTGCGCTTGGTTCCTTGTTTAGTTCTTCTCCCTTCTGATAGATTTTTGCCGCTCCTCTTTGGTCTGCCCAGCTTCAAAAAGCACATATGGAATCAAAGCAGAATAATACTATCGAAGAACAAAGATCTACAGTCATAAGCAATACAGGACCAGATATGTATTGGCCACACAAATGCATATATCATCAAACATACAAGAATGTGGATGAAAGCTAGAATAACTTTATTAATATCAAGAATAGCAAAGAGGATTACAACCAATTGTTTTGACCTAGCATCATCCTCCAGCAAGAAATCCCTTCTTCACCTCATGTAAAGCTTAGATCACCCAACACTATGATGTTGCACCAGGAAACCAACAACACTTCCTTACAAGATACAAGATTCCAGCCTCTGGATCTCTGTGATGAGGGATCCATATATAGATGATTGTAGGGGGGTGAGTCAGCTTCTCGGATTTTGATTAGTGTCCTGTCTTTGATAGTTCTTGATTCCACTTGGAGATTGATGATCTCTTACTCATCCCTGGACGAATTCAGAGAGGCAAGTGTCAGAGGAGAAGTTTCTGGAAGATTCCATGATCCTCCACCTCACAAACTGTCCCTGCCATTTGTCCATTCTCGCCCATCAAACTCTATAGAAGGGATTTCTAGTATGAATTGCACCCTTTACACTGAGTAGGTGAGATGCATCGCACCCTCTACATTGGGCATTTTGTATGGTCTAGTTTTGACCAGTTCTGAGTAGTTTTTTGTGGAGAACTTCTGGGAGATGATGTAATCAGCTGACCTTGTTCCTTTAGGGAGTGAAGCAACACTTTTAGGGACTTAGGAGCCCTTTGTTTATGGACATTTGTGATTGAGCTTGCATGCCCAAAAATTTCTATAACAACACGTGGGTTAACTGCGTACAAGTCATGTATACATACACATGCAGTTTCACAAAAGGAAAAGCGTGTATACCTTGGAAAACTTAGTTTTTGGTCTAAAGTATTTGGTCCATGGTATTTTGATCCATGGTATTGGTCCAAGGTAGCGGGTCCAAGGTATTGGCCCTAGGTATTTGGTTCAAGGTATTGGTCCTAAGTGGTTTTGGTCCATGGAATTGAGAAAAGCCTACAAACTATAAAAGGAGGAGAAGATCACTAGGCCAACGTGTGCAAGTATTGAATATCTGATAAATTGTGAGATATAGTATGCAGGTTATTGGGTTATAGTGCATGGTTGGATCTGAACCAAGGATGAACCTTAGCTGATGATGAGGAATCAGATCTAATGATGAATCGAGATCTTAAGGTGTAAAATGAACTATATTTTGTGTTGAAGCTCATGTATATTCTAGATCTGAATATTCACACATATATTATTCTGTAACTGATATGATCTAGGTATAAATAAAGTATGGAATAGCAGTAGAACTCTGAATTTATATTTGCAAATGTATACACTGTTTGGATTTGGGAAAAGTGCGTGTACACACAGGTTCGACACACAAAAGTAGCGTATACCTTATAAAATATGTTTTAGTTGCTGTTGTTTATTGTTGCAGAGTTCTGGGTTTTGGTTTGAGTTCTGGTTATTATAATCTGGTGATAGTATTCTGAATGATCAGATTGATGGGTTGTCTAAGTGAATGATTGATTCAGTTGTGATTGGTTCAAAAGGTGATTGGTTGATGCATATGTGTTTGATGATTGAATGACATTTTTGATGGATCCATTCTGAAAATTTATGAAACGCGGTCCCTGGAAGAAAAGAGAAGGTTGTAGCCTTCTGTAGGACGACACTTAGGTACTAGTAAACATATCAGCTAGTACAAGAGCTAGGGGGTTGTAGCTCCCTTCCAGTAGAAGCTGGAGAATGAGAGAAGGTTGTAGCCTTCTGCAGGTAGAAGCCTGCATACTAGTATAAGGTTGCACCAGTACAAAAATTGTAAACATATTTTTCTTATTATTAAAAGAAGATAGAGATGATAGCAACAGGTGGTTTTCACCCACATTGGGTTTCCACCTTATATCTTGGTGTTATTGTGCGTTGCTTATGTGTGATGCTTTATTATGATTTTACTGCACTATCTAATGCATTCCTGATATACTGGTCAAAAGTTCAATGCATGATAATTTGGGTAAATCAAAGATCTCTGCATATACATTGGTTGCATTAAGTATAGTTGCGTATATAGGCTAGTTCACTAAGCTGGAGTAGCATATACAAATCAGTTTTGAAAATTAAATTATTGATCTAATAATACTGATTCACCCCCTTCTCAGTATTATTTCCAACAATTGGTATCAGAGTAGGTCCTTTAGAAGAAGCTTGATCGCTTGAAGGAAGATCCATCATCATGAATAATCAAGAAAGTGGGGGATCCATTAGGCTGCCAATCTTTGATGGAAGCAACTTTTTTTATTGGAAGGTAAGAACCACAACCTATCTTCAGTCACTTGGAACAGACGTTTGGGAAATCGTGGAAGGAGGATATACATTTCCATTAGCAATTCCTACAGATACGGTAGGTAAAAAGAAATATGAAACCAATGCCAAGGCTTTCAATACATTATTGTGAAATCTGTTACAATCAGATTTTATCAAAGCAACTCAAATCCGCCAAATAAATATGGGACAAAATCGTTCTAAGCTATGAAGTAGACTCTCAGGTAAAACGTGCTAAACTACAAACTCTCATAATTCAATATGAAAATCTCAAGATGCACAATGATGAAAGTATAGCTAGTTACTTCTTACGTATAGATGAGATTGTTAATTGCATGAAGAATCTGGGTGAAGAGATAAAGGAAGTTACCTTAGTTGAATTTTTTTAAGATCCTTGTCTGCTAAGTTTGAATCAAAAGTATCTGCCATAGAAGAAAAGTAGGATCTACAAATTATTACTATGACACAGCTGCATGAAATATTAACTACTTTTGAGATGAGAAAAGGAGGTCCATTAGATATGAGAGAAGCCGCATTTAAAGCTTTAGCAAAAGGAAAATAAGAACTCAATGAATTAGGACATCTTTCAGAAGAAGAAGAGGAAGTGAACTTTGTCAAGAAGCTTCAACGAGGTTCCAGAAGATTCAGAGGTAAACTACCTTTCAAACGTTTCATCTGTGGTAGAGTCAGTCATTATGCTGCCAAATGTCCTCATAAAGATAAATATGATAAAGGGAAGGAATCTGCAAAATGGAATAGAAAACAAAGTGTAAGTAAATAGAGCTACTATACTCATGAAGATAGCAATGGATTATCAAATAGTGATGAAGATGAAAACAGTAATGACTATAGACCTCTAATGGCTTATTAAGATGATGATTTTTTGAATGCTTTAGATGAAGATGACCTTTATGAAGAAATATCTAAACTCAAAATATATTTAGAAGAAAATAATATGATTATAGATAACTTGACATACCAACTTGTTGAAAGAGAAAATTAGAATGAAAAACTAGAATGTGAAATTGTCGGTCTAAGAAAGGATATTGAGAAAACAAAAGCTCTCAATTTTAGATTTGCTAAAGGATTAGAAACCTTAAATGAAATTATCAAAGTGTAGCATTCTCCTCTGATAAAGACATGTCTTATATATATTGAAGAAGCATCTCAAGCACGGAAGCCGTCAACCTCCACTAAAAGCTATCTTGATGCAGCAAAGAGCACTCAACAGTTTGACAATCGTTAGCAAAGGTATAAAATAGATCACCAGGTAAATCAGGCTCAATTTACCTCAAGGATGAACATAAGCCACAACAACCTCAGGCAAATCGTACTCATTTTGCTTAAAAAATGAATATCAATAGAAACTACAATCACCAGGTTAGTAGATTCGATAATCGCAAAAAATTCTTTAATGGTCAATGTTTCTCATGTCATAATTTTGGACACAAAGCTTCTCAATGTGTTGCTTACAAAACCATCATGACTAGAGAAGCACGAAATCAAAGGAATGTGACAGGGATCAAGAAAAGTTCCTATAATAACTTTTCTCTTCTTGAAAATGAAATAAAATGCTTAATCTGTAACAACTTTGGCTATGAAGAATCTGAATGGAGGAGTAAATTTCAGGAAATATCTCAAAAGGAGAAAACTCCATTAACACCCAAAATATTGAGAAAGAAAGAACTACAAACAAAAAGATGTGGCATAGCCTTGTATGTAGAAGGACAAGAAAATCAGTGATACATCGACAATGGATGCTCAAAACACATGACAGGTGACAAAGAAAAACTTCACTCATATAATGCATTAGAAAAGGAAAAGAATGTCTCATTTGGAAATGACACTCCTGCTATAATAAAAGGTAAAGGCTCTGTCTTCTTAAAAGAAAAGGTTAAAGCTTGGAATATTATGTATGTTGATGGTCTAAAGCATAACCTGTTGAGTGTTAGTCAAATGTGTGATCAAGGAAATGAAGTAGTATTTCGATCAAACGAATGTGTTATTCATGAGCTTAATACAGGAGAAACCATGATCAAAGGTACAAGAACTCCAAAAAATTTATACATACTCAAGGGATGACAACAACAATGCTATCTAAGCAAAAATGATGAACACTGGCTATGGCATCTAAGTTTTTCTCAAATAAAAAAATCATGCAGATTCCAGGCTGTTTGTGATCTTCCTGATATCAGCATTCCTGAAAATACAATATGAAAATCATGTCAATTTAGTAAGCAAACTTTATCTCACTTCCCTGAAAAGGAAGGATCAGCTAGTAAGCCTCTTGAACTTTTTCATATTGATTTATGTGGACCATCAAGGAAAAAGTCGCCTCGTGGAGAAGAATATTTTATATTGTTCATTGATGATTCTTTCGGAATGTGTTGGATAGGTATTCTAAAGCATAAAGATGAAGCATTTGAAAAATTCAAAGCCTTCAAAGCTTTGATTGAAAATGAATCCGATCACAAAATCAAATGCCTAAGATCTGATCGAGGAGGGGAATTTACCTTGGATGAATTCTTTGACTTTTGTGAACAACATGGAATAAAAAGGCAATTCTCCACTGCAAGGACTCCTTAGCAAAATGGAGTGGTAGAAAGGATGAATAGAACTGTTCAACAAATGGCTCGAGCTATGCTAGATGAATCTAGAACTCTTGCAACCTTCTGGGGTGAAGCTGCATTCGCCACCACCACTATTCTCAACCAAGAAAATATTCGGGTAAATAACACTCAAACTCCGCATGAACTTTGGTATGGTAAGACTCCTAATGTAAAATACTTCAAATTTTTTGAAGCAAATGTTACATCAAAAGGATTGATGAAAAACTTGGTAAGTTTGAACCTAGAGCAGATGAAGGTATTCTTCTTGGTTACTCTTCCCGAAGTAAAGGATATAAATGTTATAATAAAAGACTTGGGAAAATTATTGAAAGTATTGATGTTGTGGTTGATGAAGCATGCAAAAATGCAAAACAAATAAAAACCGAAGATTATGAAGAAGATGAGGATTATCTTTCCACATCAAATCACACTAATTCTGAAGAAGAAACCAATGAAGCTCCAAAAGAAGAGATAACGGTAGAAGAAAAGACTTCGTCCAGGTATGTTCAGATAAATAATCCAGAAACTCAAATTTTAGGGAAAAAAGAGGTAGGTGTGCAGACAAGAAGAACTATTACAGAAGCTTCAAGCTATCTAGAATTACTATCTTCCACCAAACCTCAAAATATAAATGAAGCATGCAAAGATGAATGTTGGGTCAAGGCCATGAATGAAGAACTTGAGAAAATTGAAAAGAATAATATTTGGGAATTAGTTCCTAGACCTCATGATAAGAATATCATAGGAACTACACGGATATTCAAAAATAAGCTGAATGAAAATGGAGAAGTTATTAGAAACAAGGCCAGAATTGTTTGTAAAGGATATGCTCAACAAGAAGGTGCTAGAATTGAAGCCATAAGAATGTTTCTTGTTCTTTCCAGTTTTCAGAAATTCAAAGTATACCAAATGGATGTAAAATCTGCCTTTCTTAATGGAGACTTAGAAGAAGAATTCTATATTGAGCAACCATAAGGATTCATTCTTGGAAATGATGCAAAACTTGTATGCAAACTCAGAAAGGCTCTCAATAGTCTAAAAAAAGCTCCAAGGGCCTGGTATTACCGTCTTGACAAATATCTCCACCAACAGGGGTTTTCAAAGGGGTCAGTAGATAACAATCTATATACAAAGATTGACACTGGTAAATTGCCAATAATTGTTTTTTATGTTGATGACATCATTTTTGGTAGTAATGAAGAATCCATGAGTCAGAAATTTGCTTCAGTAATGCAGCAAGAATTTGAAATGTCCTTGCTTGGTGAGCTCACCTATTTTCTTGGTCTACAAGTTCAACAACATAAAGATGGAATTTTTCTCTCACAAACCAAATATCTCAAATAGATCCTAAAAAAGTACGACATGGAAGATTCTAAACCAGTATGTACCCCAATGGTAATAGGATGTAGTCTTAGCTCAAATGATGAATCATCAGGAGTACATCAACCAACATACAGATCCATGATTGGCAGTCTGCTTTATCTAACAGGTACCCAACCTGACATCATGCATGCAGTGGGAATAGTTGGAAGATTTCAAGCAAATCCATAGAAATCACACCTTCAGGAAGTCAAAAGGATTTTCAAATATCTTCAAGGAGCATAGAACTTTGGTTTATGGTATCCGAGATAGATATCTTACACTTCATGCATATAAACATGCAGATTAGGCAGGAAGTGTTGATGACAGAAAAAGCACTAATGGTAGTGCATATATGGGTTCCAGGTTAGTATCTTGGTTCAAGAAGAAACAAATTTGGATGATGCAAACATTGCAAGACATTTAGATCACATGCACTCCACCCATCTCCATTCTATGTGATAATACAAGTGCCATCAGTATTTCAAAGAATCCAATCATGCACTCCAAGACCAAGCACATACCCATCAAATATCATTTTCTACATGAACAAGTGCTTGAACAAAAGGTCAAATTGGAGTATGTTCCCTCCAAAGAACAGGTTGCTGATATATTCACTAAACCACTGCCCAGAGAGACATTTGAATATCTCAGACAAAAGTTGGGAGTAGTTGCTGCATCATCCTGCTGTTAAAATCCATTTTTTTAAGAAAGGTTGGTATATGCGAGTTTCATGAAGTGTAGTCACGTACATATGCCGGTTTCTGTAGGTATAGTCACCTATATGATGGTTTGAAGAAAAGTAGTGAGCTAGACTCAGGAGAAAGGGGTCTGATATGGTTCAACGAATTATCTACTTTGTGTGATGATGGTTACAATTTGTTGATGACATGTGGAAATATGTTGGCTCTCATAAGTTGTTGCTAACGTGATGTATATCTAATTGATGATGATGCCTTGATAAATCTTCTGATATATGAAATTTGGCACAGGTTCAGGGGGAGCATATGCTTCTAATAATGCATTGTTGGCATTATCTTAGAAGATCTTGGTATAGATTCACATAGTTGTTTTTGATTCAGGGGGAGAACATGGTTGCTAGTCTGGATGCTAATTGACAAATGCTGCTGATGATAGTTGCTGATGACTATCATGGTCTTGTTTAAAATTTTTGGTCTCTGTTATATATGTAATGTATATCATTTAATGTAAAGGTCATGAAAAGACCTAATTTGTAACCCCACTATGCATGGGAAAAATGATGTAATGTTTCTTGTATAAACATTTGGTATATCCCCATTTGATTGGGAGATGGATGTATGTATGAGCCTTTGGTGATAGGAAGGTCATTGATGATGTATGTATAGAGTCATGTTATCTTTTTGCAGACCTTCCTTGTGCTCAAGGGGAGCATGGACTCGATCATAGGAGCTCAATCAACACACTTCAGCATATCAGAGAATTCAACATGTACTCAGGGGGAGCATGACCCTTTGCCCTTGATGACAAAGGGGGAGAGTGACTTGGTGTTGCCATCAAGTCCAAAGGAGGAGATTGTTGGCATTATGAAACAGGTGTTGTACTTGATGGCAACTCACTCAGATGACAAATCACAGTACAACAGGTTAACAACACAGAGTTACAGATCAGTCTTCATAGAATGAAGAAGGAGAGGTATACGCAAGTTCACCACTTACCAAGCCGCGTATACATGCAGGTTAACTGAATACAAGTCGTGTATACCTACACACGTAGTTTCACAAAAGGAAAAGCATGTATACCTTGGAAAACTAAGTTTTTGGTTTGAAGTATTTGGTCCATGGTATTTTGATCCATGGTATTGGTCCTAAGTGGTTTTGGTCCATGGTATTTTGATCCATGGTATTGGTCCTAAGTGGTTTTGGTCCATGGTATTGAGAAAGCTCTACAAACTATAAAAGGAGGAGAAGATCATTAGGCCAATGTGTGCAAGTATCGAATATTTGATAAAGTGTGAGATCTGGTATGCAGGTCATTGGGTTATAGTGCATATCTCGATTTGAACCAAGGATGAACCTTAGCTCATGATGAGGAATCAAATCTAATGATGGATCGAGATCTTAAGGTGTAAAATGAATTATCTTTTGTGTTGAAGCTCATGTATATTCTAGATTTGAATACTGACGCATATATTATTTTGTAAATGATATAATCTGGGTATAACGAAAGTCTAGAATAGCAGCAGAACCCTGAATTTATATTTGTAGATGTATACGCTGGTTGGCTTTGGGAAAAGTGCGTGTACACTTAGGTTCGACACATGGAAGTAGTGTATACCTTATAAAATATGTTTTAGTTGCTGATGTTTGTTGTTGCAGAGTTCTGGGTTCTGCTTACTATATTCTGGTGACAGTATTATGAATGATTAGATTGATGGGTTGTCTAAATGAGTGATTGATTCGGTTGTGATTGGTTCAAAAGGTGATTGGTTGATGCAGATTTATTTGATGATTGAATGATGATGTTGACGGATCTAGTTTGAAAATTTATGAAACGTGGTCCCCGAAGAAAAGGGAAGTTTGTAGCCTTCTGTAGGACGACACCTACGTACTAGTAAACATATCAGCTAGTATAAGAGCTAGGGGATTGTAGCTCCCTTCCAGTAGAAGCTAGAGAGTGAGAGAAGGTTGTAGCCTTCTGCAGGTAGAACCTTACGTACTGGTATAAGGTTGCACTAGTACAAAAATTGTAAGGAGATTTTTATTATTATTAAAAGAAGATAGAGACGACAGCAGTAGGTGCTTTTCACCCACACTGGGTTTTCACCTTATATCTTGGTGTTCTTGTGTGTTGCTTATGTGTGATTCTTTATTCTACTTTTACTACACTGTCTAATGAATTCCTGATATACTGGTTAAAAGTTCAATGCATGATAATTTGGGTAAATCAAAAGGTCTTTGCATATACGTTGGTTGCATTAAGTATAGTTGCATATACACGCTAGTTCACTAAGTTGAAGCAGCGTATACAAATCAGTTTTGAAAATTAAATTATTGATCTAATAATATTGATTCACCCCCCTATTAGTATTATTTCCAACATTTCTTGAGCCAGAAACATGCATGGATCACTCTTCTATGCCACCAACAACTATGTGGTCATGAGGGATGTTATTAAGATTTGGGTGAAGGAGCCATTAATGTTCCAATAGACACCCACCGACACATATAAGACAAGGTCTCTTAGGAGGGACTATCAACTATTGATCATCTTAGCTTGCAAAATCCATGGTCAGCAGAACACATAGACCTTTTTGAGAGGGTGGGCAGTCCTTCTGAACCAAGTTGTGAACAATGGGAAGCCACTTAACTAGTCATATTTGATGGATGAATAGTTAAGGATCGATTTAGGTTATTCCATGAATCCTCCCAAGGGTGGCTAATAAATATTCTACATGTATGCATATTTACTAGATGCAATATGTGCACATAACACATTCCTTTGTATGAACTAGGCTTGGTCACCTCGAGAACTTGTCGTGCACATTCACTGCAAGATGCTCTCAAGTTGCAGCCATGAAGGGGTTATGGAGAAGCTAACTAACTAATTTCTCATTCCGCTATACAGGATGATCTTTGAGGAAGAACCACCTTGCATGTCGCTTGTGGAAATGGAGGCAATATCAAAGAGCACAGATTGTTTTGCCTCACTGGATGGCACCTTCCTTAGAGTCTTCAACGAAGAGAATTTGTTGCATGTTTTTCCAAGGTATGCCACTGACAAGCTCATCATGCAAGAAGTTTCATACCATCTCATTACATGGTTATTAGCTACTTGCATAGGAAGAAGAAAGCACCTTTGCCAACTCTTTCTATGTAAATTGGATTGTACGAGATAAGGAATCTAAAAGTCACAGATACTGAAGGAAAGATGATAGAGGAGATTTCATTCGATACTTGAGACTTGAATCTATACGATCCCCATGGCATTTGCAAGAACCACTCTGGGAGAATTCACTTTTAGTGGCTCAACAAGACATTTCATTGGTAGGAGGAGGATCCATGGAGGAATTGTTATAATTCCTCCAAGACCCGCGAGTTGGTCAGTTTTGCAAGAACTTCACAAGTAACTCCACAGAAGGAAGCAATTCTAGAAGCAGTGCCAAAAAAAGGGAGCAACCTTGTGTAGGAAAAAGGAAAGAGAAAGGTTGCTCATAGTCCAAGGGGAGGAAGAAGCCGTAAGATGAAAGCGGATCTATATATTATGAAAGCGGCTTTAGAAATTGGGTCAATGAGGTAACAAATAATGTAGAGAGTAAAATAGAATAAGAGAGAAGAGAAATGGAGGAGATTGGAGGAAGAAAAGAAGAAGCAAGAATAAGAAGAGAATTAGAAGTGGGAAGAAGAAAAAAGGAAACATGCATTAGCAAAATAAATAGCGTGGAAACAATTTGAACAGAAAGAATAGAATTGACAAAAAAAAAAGGAGGAGGGTAAACATATAGACGATTAGGAGATTGCTCAACATATTGAAAATTTGATAGAGATTGATGACACAGAGGCAGAACCGGAGCTGCAGAATTAGGATGTCAACCTGATGCCTAGCCCACAACAAGTCACTATTCAGTCTCCACCACCTCCAGCAACAGACTCCTCTCTAGGTGAGGAAGAGGAAGTTTTTCCTCTTGATGACAATCTGGTTATGGAAATGTACAACCTACCGTATGATGAACTCCAGAATAATATTATACAAGTGTGTAAGAAGGATTTTCCAAATGATATCGCATCTCCTACTTTTATGAGAGAAAGGGTAATTGTGGCCAACACGAGGAGAGATCCTGAAGCGATTACCTCAATAAAATTGGCCTTCATAGGTGTAGGAAAGTCAAACACTCAGTTCCTAATGGCCGAGAATAAGCAATTGGGAAAGAACTTGTAGGATTCTAGGAAATAGGTTGAACAGCTTCGCGCAACAACTCAAAATGCAGTTTCTGCATAGGTCCACTTGGACGAAATGAAGGAAGCGATACTTAATGAAGTATTGGCACTTGGAGAGACCATGCAGAATCTCTATGAGGAGCTCGTTATCATGCATAAGGCAATTTTCTATGTGCTTGGATTGCAAAAATAGTGTAAAGAGTTTGTCAAAACTCTCAGAAATGTGTAAGCTGTAATTTTTGCCATGCATGAATCCAATGTGATACAAAGGGGTACCAATTGACTTGGGTTAAAAAATGAAGCCACATGAAGAAATGGAGAAACAAAGATTCAAAGATTGTAGATGTTGATCCTGAACAACAAAATGCTTGCTTCATTCATTTGTAACATTTAGTCCTTGTATGCATGGATATCCAAGAGACTGGATTCCTTGGTGAAGACCCACAAGATCCCATAAGTTGGCTCACTCAATGAAACCAAACCTAGGAACTAGGTCAGAAAGGAGATAGAGGAATACTTGGAGCAATTGAGATAGATTTCCACCAAGGAGGACTTGGAGGTGAATAATAGAACATGCATAATTACATTGGCAGCCATGCCCAAATGTAGACAATGTTGATCATGCTTCGGAAGGAAGTGGAAACTAGTTCCAAATATTTGTACCTGGATGTCATGGAGGCTAGATTCAGCTTCTAGCCAAACCCTATCAAAAATTTTGAGGATTTCATCACACAATACCAAGCTTGGCACAGCTGTGTGACTGATAAACATCAAGTGGAAGTTGTTGAGCTAGAGTTTCCCCAAACTCAAGAATCTTAGTATTTTGTCTTGTTAGGCTATCAAGTTGTCTCTACCCTATTTGTCTTATATGGGTATGAGTGTAAATTGTAATATTATTTGTAATTAATTTGTAAGTGGAATTCCAAGTGTCAATATTGGACTGTGAAGATTCATGATGTAATTCAATGAGTTATTTTGTAAAGAAGTTGAAGAGTCACCCCTTCTTGTTATAAATAGAACCTCATAACTCATGTAAAGGGCTTTTGGAAGCCAATATTTTGGCTAGGATTAGGCTTAGAAAGAGCTTGGGATTTTTGTGAGAGCCTTGGCTTCTCTGTAGCATAGAGAGAGTATACTTATTTGGAGGAGCATGTGTTGTTGACTTTGCGTTCCACTATTGGGGCTAGTGGTTCATTTGTGGTGTATGTATGATTGGAACTTTCAATTTTAATAAAATATCAGAGTAAACATGTTTTCATGCACATGTTCTGAATATAGTAGGACTATTCTTGTTGTATTTTCAATGTATGTTATTCAAATTACGCTGATGCTTATGAACTATTTCGTTTGCATTTGTATGAATCTTGTTGAATGCGCGTTGTTGTATTAATTATTCATTGCTAACTTTTGGAATATTCTGCATATTATCTTGTGATGTCATTATGCTCGTGTGTTCCTTTCAAGCTGCATACTAAGTGGATGAGGATGAAACGGAAGAAAAGGTGGTGAAGGAGTTTCGAGGAGGCATACTTATGTTTTCTTGGAGATATTTCCACTGATGGTGAGCTGGAAAAAATATGTGTGGGCATTATTTGGATTGTTGGTCCCTACTGCAATGTCATCATGAAACCTTATGCCGCCTGCCCACAATCACCTTCATTATTCCTGGTATATGCCACCACCACTACCTGTTTTGAGTTTTCTTCCCAAGTGGACTACACACACGTGCTGATGGCACCCACTGAGCACTATTTGAATTGGACGAGGCATTGTTTGAACTGGATGAAGGGTTCTATTTGAACTAGATGAGGGTGGCCAGTTAGATGGCCACCGAATTCATTTAATCGTGACCATCTCAAAGGTTCATGCAGTTTCTAAATTATACTCATGCAACAGAGGAACAAGTTTCATCATTTCCCTGTTAGTCACTACTGTGTTATTGCATGCTCATACTTTGGCACTCTATTCATGGATTGTTGTTGCTGTTGGCGCTCATGCCTTCTAAACTGGTGGCTTGGCTACATCATGTTGGTGATCTTTGATCAGGACCGGTTCCTTGCATGTTTTATCATCTGTGGCTGCATTGATTCTGCTTCTCGAGCTTGATTTTTAAGGGTATCAGTTGCTATGCTTTGTTTCTATCTGATGTTTGACTATTTTTCTTGTGCAGGCATCCTCTGGCCGGATCTAAGCTGCAAGAGTCTGCTTCAACCTTCAGATTTGCATGCTCATGCTGTTGATGCTAGATTTTAATGGGATAGTGACTTGTTTTGTTAATTTCTCCCAAACGGTAGACTGGATTGACCTGAAATTTTTTGATCATGTTTCCATCATTATTATGCACCTCCCATAGAAAAAATTTGGTCAATGGATGCACGGATTTCAAGAAAAACTGAAAATGGTTGAAGGTGATGGAGGTCGATTTCTTGGAAACCGTGCACTGGAATTGGATGAAATTGCTTGGGCATGTTACTATGACCCATATGCATCTCCCCATGAAACAGGTTTTTAAATGGATGCACAAATATGGAGAAAATGCAAAAATGGATGAAGGTACTGGAGGTTGATTTCTTGGAAACCATACACCAGAATTGGCTGAAATTGCTTGGGCGTGTTGCCATCATCCCTATGAAACTCCCCATGAAACCGTTTTTTAAATGGATGCACGGTTTCAAGTTAGGGAAAAACAATTTTCTGCTCTATGTATTTTTGTATCAGAGCATCCTGCAGTTTTTGGATAGTAAGCAAAGTGAGCTTGGGGTGTGATGCAAGCGTGGAGATGATTGGAAGAGAGGTTTGAAGATAGAAGGAGGATGTATAAACCATTTATGAAACTTCCATGTTCCCCAAACTTCTTGTAGAATCCATTTCTAGCTCTTTATAATTTCTACAGGAGTGTAGAAATTTTGAATAATTTAACACATATTCAACAGAGATTATCCTGATCATGTACTATTGCGGAAAACATACACAATACATAAGCTCCTCTACGTTGATCATCAATATAGCAGCATCAATAACAATAAAACATCAAGAGCATTCAAACATTA
>APFE031336976.1:3456-24086 GCA_000404065.3 Pinus taeda | reverse complement strand
TGGCTTATCAGGGTTTTGGTTGTGCCAGATGGGTATGGAGAAGGAAGGAAACGTGGGATAGGTTGGTGAGGCTAGGAGAGGTCCCTAGGGATCCTTAGCATCCATCCACAGAGGTTCCTCACATTTAGAAGCTCAGCAACCGAGTGAGTGGCCTCCTACAGGATGTCTGCAGGGGATCCTACAGGATACTCAGAGGTTTCTACAGGATAGTCTTGTAAGTCTTCTACATGTTGTTCTGTGCAATTCTACAGGATGATTGGCCGTGGAGGTTTTGGGAGATGATGGAGTGTTGGAGTGGTGTGGGAGGCTAAGTGAGATGGAGATGGACCTGATGATGGCTCAGGAGCTGGAAAATCAGATGAAGGAATAGGATGGGAAATGAGTGTAGGGAGTAGGTTGGAAGATAAAGGCTAATGTCCAATGAAAGTTTAAGGAGATGGAGCTATGTGGGAATGAGAGGTTTGGAGGTAAATGAGTGAGACGAGGTTAAATAGGACTTGAGGATAGATCAAGAAGAAGAAGAAGAAAATGGTTTTGAGAAGGAGGCAACGCAAATGGAACAAATGACTTATGCATCAAAACGAGAAATTCATTAACCTATGATGATTGTACCATGAAACCTATGAACAGAAATGGAAAAAAAGAAATGAAACCTATGTGAAACAATTATGAAACTAAGTATTTATAAACCCAAACATGCATCCAAACTGATATCAAGTTCTGCAAATGAGATTCAAACACTAATGATTGCATGGTGAAGCAAAGAAAGTGTCTTTGTTGGCAGCAAGGTTACATTGGTCCCGTCTCATGATTCCACTGAAGGGGAGGTGAGATCCAAAGTACTTGGTAGCCTTTTTTCTGAATATATTCCCTGTGATTAACCTATCAAGCAAATCTGAACATTAAAAACATTTTCTAATCATCAAAAGCAACCTAAACAACAACGCATCATTTAAATCCAAATAGCAGATTTTATTATGAGAATGCAGCAAAGACACATAAATATAAACAAGGGAGGTACTGGGCGTTTGAGATGGGCCCAACCCCAAGAACTACAGCTTCCCAAGAGAGATTTAGAGCTGGTACAAAGCTGAATCCATCTTTATTAACCAAGAATGAAAAGTTACATCAAAACTGTCCACAAGGAGAGCTTGAGAAAGAGCTGAAAGCAAAACTAATCCATGGCCTACAAATCGAATTACAAACTAGCTAACTAATGGCTAAAACAAAATGACTAACTAACTACAAAAATGAAAAACCACTAGCTAACCAAAAATGACTAACTACCAGCTATCAAATGGCTATCAAATGGCTAACCAAAATGAGGCCCTAAGCCCTCTTATTTATACAATTTGAGGACCCAACAATCCTCCTAGAATTTAGGGACTTGGCTGCCCAAGACTTGTAGTTAACAGCAGTCCAACTTGACTTGCTTGGCTGCCCTTGTGCTCATTGATTTGGTGGCCTTTGAACTCCGAGCTGATGGTGGAGAATTCGAGGTAAGGGCCCATAAATGAGGGGGGCACCTTCCTACAAATCGTCTAGCTTGTTCTCCCACGAATTTGGCTGCCAAGTGCTCATTAAGACCTTCAATTTTTGTCTCCAAGTTGACCAACAAGGCTAACACAAAGCACCCATTAGACTTGTTGGCATAATGACTAACCAAATTCACTCTATTTAACATAAAAATAATCAAAAACATGCAATAAACAAATGAGAATGGTGGACTAAGCCAAATTAGGAAGTTGAATGAGCCCAAATAATTGTACATTTTTGGGGCTCATCATCACCACCCTACTGAAAGTGTTGCTCATCCTCTGAGCAACCAATCTCTCTCGTTGTCTTTGATGGCCCTGATGGCCTTCTTGTCATGCCAAGCTTCTGAAGTTATGTCCTCTTCTCTGTCATGAAACCATGCTTCTTTGCTTCTTCCCACTACTTGCTCCTTTTCCTAAAGAATTCTCAGTTTGGATATGATTGTTCAAGTATATTCAGTCTGATGGCGGAAATGGTGGTGAAAGGAGATGAAACCAGTGGAGGATAGAAGAAAAGAGTGGTTGCATGCCTCCTCAACAGACTTCAAGCTTCAAATCCCTCTCCGAAATTGATTCTGGCCTGCCAAAAGGCTTCTACAGGAAAGTCCTGTAGCTTCCTGTAGAAGGTTGAACCGTGACTACATTGTGCCTGAACCTTGAAAGAAATGAGTGTTCATAGAGGGGATGATACAGCCTGTAAATTGAAGGTCAGAGTGGACATTTCCTTACTTGTTTCTACCACAAATTCTTGTTGGGGAGTTGAAATAGGTACCAAATTTACATCTTGACGGGAATGAAACAAAACAGCATGTTGCAGCACTTCCTTATCAATAGATTCAATCTCAGTAGATAGCATCTGTCCCTTCACGCATGCCTCTTCTGGTTGAACATGTTCCCTGATGGCCAGTTCAGGCTCAACTCCCTTCTGTTCAACCATCTCAACCTGTTCAAACCCCATTGGAAAACTAGGCACTGAACAGGAGACAGAAACAGTTACCAAAGATGGTTCAACCGGAACAGAACTGTTCTTTGAACAAAGTAAGTGACCTTTCTGTAAAGAACTTGAAACATAAACATCGTCAATACTGGCAACTAAGGCTTCAGTGAGTTGAGGAGTAGATGGCTCTTGTACTGATGCAAAAGCAAAAGTCTCTTCATTTAAATCAGGTGTGCGAATCTCCCTATAAGGTGCACGGGCTACCTCTGTAACAGCTGATGGAAACACGTTATGATAATCTAACTCCATATGACTTCCAGAATGATCATCCAAAGGTTGCATAGGAGAATAATCTCTTGCTTCATCTTTGTTCAAATAACCAGCTTCTGTAACAAGCGTGCGGGACTCCTCTTCTTTGGTCTCCAACTCATTTGAGCATGTGGCACCTTCAGCAACCTTGGAAGGAAAAACATCTTCTTCCACACGTGCAGCCGTAGAACTTGGACCAGGTGAAGAAACTGGATCTGCAAATAAGTCCTCATCAAAAACAAGACCCATTTGCGAAGCATCACCATCACCAAATCTCTCATCAAGACCAAACTGAGATCCCAAATAAACAGCGTCTTCCACAGGGTCTTGCAGAGTAATTTGCTCTCGGGTTGTAACATGATGATCCACAAAATTTCCATGGCAAAAGGAGCTATCTGGCAACTCTAAATCATCAAGATCAAAAGTTTCCGGAAGAGTAATAGAATGATATGGTGCTGTTGATGCCTCTGGGTGAGCCTGATACGCGGGATAATTTCAAAAACTGGTAGAAAAACTTAGTGGAGGACGATAGGTTAACGAATTGTACACACTTCAGTTGAGGATGTGGGAAGTACAGATGAACAGCAGTTCATGAGTTTTAGCTGAGCCGTCTTTAATTGCTGCGTGATTTGTGGTGAGGTGGCAAAAACATGTACGTTGGCTTTTCGAACTGCAGTGATGTTATGAACTGCATGTCTTCTTCTATTTGTTAATCAATTGATGCCCTATGCACTGGAGTTCAACACATCTACCATTGCCTGTGTTTTTCAATTTCCACGTGAATGACTATCCACGCATGCTGCGTGATTTTTTTCATGAGTGCTAGAGAACTGGATGTGGGTGGCTAGTTAGCTGGCCACCGATTTTTTAATCCTAATCATCTCATTCATTCATGCAATGTTCAGATTAGATTCATGCAAACAGAGGAATCGGTTTTGTCACGTACCTCGAAGTTGAATGGCTGTCGTGAGCAATTGTGGGCTGACCTTGCTGCATGCATTGATTTTATGATTGCATGATGGCTTGGCTGCTAATATTTGATTGTTTTTTTCATGTGCAGGTGTCTTCTGGCCGGATCCAAGCTCCAGACAATTGTTTCCACGTTCAAATTTGCATGTCCAAGCTGCTGTCGCTGCATCTTCCCCGAACCAGAACTTGTTTTCGACATTTCTCCCAAACGGTAGATTGGTTCGATCTGAAACTTGGTGAGAATGTTACTACCATCATTATGCATCTCCCATATCAAATTCGTGATCAATGGATGCACGGATTTCGAGAAAAATGGAAAATGGCTGAAGATTTCAGAGGTCGATTTCTCGGAAACCGTGCATCAGAATCTGCTGAAACTGCTTGGGTAGGCTACTATCACCCATGCGCATCTCCCCATGAAACAGGTTTTGAAACGGATGCACGGTTATGGAGAAAATGCAAAAATGGCTGATGGTGATGGAGGCTGATTTCTTGGAAACCGTGCACCGGAATTGCATGAAACTCCTCAGGCATGTTTTCATCAACCTTGTACAATCCCCCATAAAACGGTTTCTCAAAAGGATGCATGGTTTTCAAGTTATGGCAAAAACAAATTTGGTCCTGTTACACTGAAATTTGTCACCATGACTGTCTGCAGTTAATATGGCTCCATCAATAGTCATATTATCCTCCTTTTCAAGCCTCATACCTCTGCTCCTCATGTCAAACTTCAAAAAGAGAGAAAGTCACTTAAAAACATGTTTATCTCTGGGTACGCAGGTCCTCTCTACCTGGCCTGCGTGTACGCACTCCAAATACATTAGACCTGCGTAGTAATACGCTCTGTATACTAAAGCTAGGGTGCGTACCCCTGTAAAGGTCAAAAGGCGCAAGTTTCATCTTTAAAAAGTTACTTGTGGTCACTTCTAGAGCCTTCTAGAAGAGTTCTTGACGTGTATTGAGCGCCTCCAGATGGTTCATGCACCCCTATGATAGAGGAGCTTATCCCATCAAGAGAGGAACTACCCCATCCAAAAGAGGGAGTATCCCATTGATGTTGGAACTGAATAACCTCTTCTAGAATGCTATAAATACAGGCATTGGGCCAAAGGAGGGGAGGTTTGAAAGCTGAACATTCGATAGGGTAAATGCTGCTGGAATTAGGACTTCCATTTGTTGACTTGTGAGGAGAGATCACTATCCTTCCTTGTTGCCATAGTGGGAGTGGGTGAGCTTGTCAAAGTAGAGGAAATCTCTTGCTGAACCCTGGGAGGAGCTTGCACAACACCAAGGCTCAGGTTGTAATGGTTCCTTTTTTGTTTCCTTAATACAAATAAGTCCATTCTTCTCAATGATTTGTTGTTAATGAATTATTTCATGTACTCCTTGGTCTATGTGATGAATATGCTTTGTTTTATGATGAATATTCAGGTGTTATGTAATCGTTTGCTTTGTTAGTGTATGCAGGTCTTAAAGTGAAGGAGGAGCTCATCTGGATCAGCAAGGCTGGACTGCTACAACAAGAGTTGGACCTAAGGTAAGATCGGAAAACATTTGAGTTCTCATAAAATAATGTGTGTTTAGAGAAGGATTGCTCTTGTTTGGTTTGTTTGTCACTAGAGAGTCTTAGACTCCTAGGGAGGTTAGGTTTGTCCGCAAAAATAACTCTTTCCGCATGACAGAGAATGAAATCATCTGAAGTACTTCTAGTTACTCTAGCCTTAAATTTTGAAATTTAACCTTCTTGAGATGGGATACAAGCAACTCTATGTACTTTATGATCTAGAGAACTCAATGAAACATGCAGAAGGTAACTGATTGATTTCAACCATTGTGTGAAGTGAATGTTTAACCATTTAGTTTAGGATGAGTATCAACTTGAAATAGTGTTCAAAAACATTTATTAACTCAGAAGATTGACAAATTTGTCCTAGGGCATAAATAAAAAAACAGTGAGTAAGCTAGACGAAAGTGCATTCTTATTACTTCAACCTTACTTTGTTTAGAAACAAAATCATTTCCTTTCATAAAATGTGTTGGAAGAACAAGATTGCACAATTGATTTTTAACATTATGCTATTGATCAAAACTAAAATAAATCAACCTAAGTTAGAAAAACTGCTAAAAGAAAAGTAATGAAATTAAAATTAAACATAAAACGAATGGAAAGAAAACCTCCTTCAGTGAAGGGGCCCTCTGCAACTGACTTGGTTGAGCTGCTAACTAATAAAAAATGATCTCTTAAATGATCATTGGTCAACACACGACTTATATTATAGAAAAGAACGAAGTAAAAAATATAGAGCTGAAAGTTTGAAATTAATACATAAAATTCTTCGAACCCCCTTGGTTCTATACAACCAATATTTAAAAGGAAATAATCATAACCGTCTTTGAGGAAAACTAGCTACAGGTGGCTCATACGTATTACAACAAAACTATGTAAATGTCTGATTGGCTACAGGTGATTTAAATTCAAGTGAGATGTTTGCAATAGAATCGTTAACACAGGTGGCTGATTCGAGTTAATGCTTGCAACATAACTATTATATTTATTGATTAACCATGAAAGAGAAGATGAAGAGTTATATTGTTCTGGGTATCATATTTTTGAATCCACCTTTGACTATGATATTGAGCTTACTTTCTTGTTGATCTGGGCTGAGTGAATAGGATAGAATCCATGTGGAGACAATTCTAAAGATGTCCATATGGTCGGATTCTTCATTTGACACCTGGAACTTGCCAGACCATGGAAGCAGCTACAAAATACATAGTTAGCTGCAGAATAGGCTGCATTCCATAGCTAATTTGCAAAAAATTATTCAAATAGAAAAAACATAAAAATATAACATGTCAATCATTTAACGCCTTCCTTAAGACAAAACCTATCATTTATCATTGATTGGGATCTGTAATCTTATGGAAAAGCAAGGGAAAAGAGTGAGAAAAGTTGTCAAGGAGAGGATAATTATGAGGTTCAACATACCCCCACTGCAAAATCATTGCATGTCCTCATGCAATTTTCCAAAATTGTGAATTCTTCTTTCTTATTGCATTTGCTTAGACACTTCTACTAGTACATCAAATTTTCTTCTTTTGCTCTTCTTTGAAGTGATTTCCATCCTGGGTTTCTTCATGAGAAGCTTGTATTTAAGTTTGATGACTGTTCTATTCAGACTTCTATTCTTCCTCTTCAACTTACTATTTTTCTTATACCACAGTCCTAGATGCAGAATGGTATTATCCTGAATAGCCTTGTCCAATTTACATTGTTCCCTCAAGGTTTCATTTTATTTCTTGGTATGTCTGTTCAATATCTCTAATTCATAGATTTCCTATTTGAGAGAGTCAATTAGAGGTTCTTGTAGATTGACAGAGGGTTCTGGATTGACAAAGGATTTTGGATCCATTGAATCACTTTTCTTCTCTAGTGATTCTATATAGTCATATATTTGTTCTTGCACTGGGTCTATGCCTAGAGATCCTCTGCTGGCGCTGCCTTCGAAATAATGTTCAGGAGAATTTTGAGCATTGTGTGTAGAGGGAATGTTATCAGGAGATGGTACTAGGATTCCTTCTTCTAAATTTATGAAATCCATCCCCTTTGATGATATCTTCTTTACCATAAATCGAAGTCTAGAGCTCCTTCTAAGTCATAGAGGACTTACATTCTCCTTCTTTGTACCATTTTTCTCCTTTCTTATTAATTTTTCATCATCTTTCTGTAATGAAGATTCAGGTTTGTTTTCAGTAGTTTCACCAACTTTGTTTTTCATCTTCCCTTTTCGCTTGATTTGATTCCTGATCTCTATCAGTTTTTAGAGATTATCTCTTCATCATTTTTCTGCATTAAGGACCCAGGTTTGATTTGAATGGATATACCAATCTCCTTTCTCCTACTCCTTCTGACATTACCTTCTTTAGGTGATTTTGGGCCTCTTGGAAATAGTTTCTTATCAGGAAATTTTTCGAGGTATCTCCTATTCTTTTCAAATGAAACTCAATCAGTATCTTTACCCACCCATGATGGTACATGGTTGTGTCTATGAATTCTATTTTCTTCTGTACATTTGAAGCCATCCTTCTTAAACTATTTAGTAGGAAGAAAGGAAGATTGATTTCTCCATTTTCTAGAAAGTTCATCAATAATTGTATATGGTAGACATACATTCACCTGAGTCTCCCCTCACAGGTGATAAATTTCTGTAATATCAAAAACATGTTTCTCCATTTACTTTTAAGAGTTGAAATAGGAATTCCTTTTCTAAACACAAAGACATCCATATATGGGTTCCTGAGGATTACTTTCCATGATTCACTGTGGAATTCCTTATTTTTGAACCATATTTCACCATGTCTTGGAAGTTTTGTAGCCTATGTTATGAAGGATTATGTTACTGCAAACTTAATGTATCCAATTGCTACTTCTATACCATCCAAAGATCTAGCAAAAGATTTTGTGATTTCTTTATGAAAACCATCAAATTTTTCAATGAAGTTGAGCCATCCAACCTTCTGCAACATTTCCTTGAGTTGTGGGTATCCTTCCATATATTTTTCTCCTATTGGCTCAGTCCTAACAATGAGTCCCATGGCTTCTGTTTCGCAAAATTTCTTAACCTTCAGAATTACTCTCCTAGTCTAGGAAATGGATTGACTGTGAGTATGGTGAAAAAGAACTGCGGGTTTGCGTGGAATACGTAGATGGTGAGGGTTTGGAGAGATATGGACAAGTTGGTCACATCGTAGCCATGACTGTTAACAGATGGAGTTATTAGGGATTGTTAGGTACAAAGTATGGAGGATGTGGTATGATGAAGTGGTAGTCAAATCAAATGATGACTCGTTAAGGAGACATACGATTATCCATATTATAAATGCCTTATGTTTTTAACTTGTTGTTTGAAATAAATTTCTCATTTTACCTTTAGAAGTTAACCTTTATATTTGGTGTTGATCCGTAAGTACCTTTTAGCATGTATGGTCTCCAAAACTGGATTCTTCAATTTCCTGCATTCATGATTTATTTGTGAGCTATACAATTGTGCCAGCGCTGATAAATAAGTTATAGCTGCAGAATCAAATTAGCTACGGAATGGAATCAACTGTAGAATATGAAAAGAAGGAAAAGTGAAGTATGGCTATGGAGTATGAGTGTAAAAATGAAATGGAAATGGGTTATGACAGTGAAATGGAATGAAATGTAAAAATAAAAATGGAAAATAGGGTGAGATGGAGAGAAACTATAAAAATAAAATGTAAATGAAATATGACAGTGAGATGAAACAGAACTATAAAATAAAATGAAAACAAAATGAGATGGAATGAGACTATGAATTTGCAGACTCTGAACTGCAAATGAATGTAGCTTTTTGTCATTGCTTGTTACAGACAGGAAATGGAAAATATAGGATGTTAGAAATATCTGATTTTCACCTTGTATTTTCTGTATAAGTATGCCAATCAATTATTGGTTTTCAAACTTACACAATTTATTATATATATATATTATTATTTTTTTTATGATTTTTTTTTTTGGAAAAATAAAGGCTAAGTTAGTGGAGAAGAAGAATTCTTCTTCACTAGATTTATTTTATAGTTATTCTGGAAAATCTTAATAAAATCCCCTCTTGAAATTGGCTTTTGATATATCTTCAACCGATGACCATTCAGAAGAAGAGGTATTTTTCTTTCATCTATTGTCCTTATCCTTACTGTTCCATTATTAAAGAATTGTTCAATCTCATATGGCCCAAGCCAATGAGTCTGAAAATTCCCTTGAAAATATTTGAATTTTGAATCGAATAAAAGTGCCTAATCTCCTGCTTGAAACTTATTCTCCTTGATATATTTATCATGCCATTTAGCCCTTTTCTATTGGACTATATAGGTTCCGTGAACTACATTTTTCCTAATTTCATCAAGCTCATTGAGTTGCTCCAATCTATGTTTTTGTGCCTTTGATAAATCCAATCCCAATTGGACTGCCATCTTAAAGGTTTTGATTTGAAACTATATAGGGAACATGACTTGTTTCCCATAGACAAGTTCATAGGGTGTATGTCCCATCATGTTCCTCCATGTAGTTCTATAGGCTCATAAGGCTTCGAGAAGCCTTTCTGCCTAATCTCTTCTATGTAGAT
Organism: Pinus taeda; assembly: GCA_000404065.3. Lineage (NCBI taxonomy): Eukaryota > Viridiplantae > Streptophyta > Pinopsida > Pinales > Pinaceae > Pinus > Pinus taeda. The sequence goes on along the minus strand of APFE031336976.1, from coordinate 14,190 downwards.
GCACTGTCTTAGTGAGAATTCCTTCAATCACCTTATTGGTAGATTCAACTTGACCATTTGCTTGTGGATGATAGGGGGTAGATTTCCTATGTTTGATCTTGTAATTTTCCATAAGACTTTTTACCATTTTATATGTAAATTGAGATCCTTGATCTGTCACAATTTCTCTTGGAATACCAAAACGAGTGAAGATGTCCTCAAAAACAAAATTAACTACAGATTTTTCATTAGCAAAAGGTAATGCTTTAGCCTCTACCCATTTAGTGACATAATCAATGCATACCAGTATATACTTCTTTTGCTTAGATGGGGGATTAATTGGTCAACCAAAATCCAAGGCCCATTTTTCAAAAGGTTCAATGAGTACATGAATTTGTAGTGGAATTTCATTTGAAGAAGCAGGTTTTTCTACCCTTTGGCAGCTATCACACCTCTTGACATATTCTTTGGCATATCTAAAGATGGATGGCCAATAATATCCTACAGAAATGATTTTATAGGTTATCCTCTTGTCAGCAAAGTGTCCACCACATGGTTCATCATGACATGCCTTAAGAATCTCAGGCATTTCATATTCCCTAACACATATTATGATCATGAGATCTAGACCTGTTTTATACAATTCATTAGTGATCCATGAGTATCTTGCACTTATTTGAATGATTTTTCTTTTCTATCTAGGAAACAAATGTGAAGGCAATTTTCCTATGACTAAGTAATTGGCAATATCTGCAAGCCAAGGGGTCTGAGTAGTCACTGCAAAAAGATATTCATCAGGAAACTTATCTTCAACCGAAGTGTCATCTTTGATATTTTGTATTTTGGACAAGAAATCAACAACTGTGTTTTGTTTTCCAGGTCTATCTAGCACAATAATGTTGAATTCTTGCAAGAGTAATAGCCAACTTGTAACTCTGCCATTAGTAATAGGTTTATTCATTAGGTATCTAATTGTAGAGAGGTCTGTATGAACAAAGGTTTCATAGCTTGTTATATAATGTCTGAACTTATTGATAGCATGAACAACAACTAAAAATTCCTTTTCAGTTACATTATAATTTAACTTGGTGGGAGTCAAATTCTTACTTGTATAGTAGATGGCATAGGGAATCAAATCTTTTTTTTTCCTAATACGACTCCCAGAGCTGTATCTGAAGCATCTGTTGAAATGTGAAAAGGTAGTTTCCAATTTGGACCTCTCAAAATGGGTGCTTCAGAAATTTTTGCTTTTAAAATCTGAAATGCTAACTGACAATCAGGATTCCAATTGAATTCACAATCCTTGGTGAGTAATTTGAAGAGTGGGGATGCTATTTTAGTGGAATTTTCTATAAATCTTCTATAATATCCTATAAATCCTAGAAAACTTCTAACATCCTTTTGACAATTTGGAATTGATAATCTAGAGATGACTTCAACTTTAGATTTATCAACTTTAATTCTATCTCCTGAAATGTGATGCTCTAAAACAATCCCTTCTGTAAACATCATAATGTAGAAATTCTCACTGTAGATTAACCTGATAATGCAATATACTAAAGCAAAATACTTAATCTACTTCTACAATCAAACTTGAAGAAGCTTAATTGATTTGATCAAGATCAAACAGAACATATATAACAGAGAAGAAGAATCAATACACATGAAACACAGAAGAATACTCTGGGGAAAGCCTCAGCTAAAAACCCCACTATCTGTATTATCATACAAGGTGGAAATACATCAGAATTACACAAAGCTTTAGCTCTCACAGCGAGCCAGCTCTCAGTACAATCCTCCTGGATGCTCACAGGCTAACAAGGCTTATCACAAACCTTCTCCTCAACCCTCCAAGCCTCCTATTTCCTTGTGCATTTTCTCTGGGTGATCCTATTATTATCAAGTGTAACACTGATCTCACACCCTACTCTAACACACTATCAGAACTATGCAATCCTCAAGGAACCTTCTTCCTTCTGCATGGATGAGTTTCCTTTATAGGAAAATTCCTCCAACTGATAGTACATTGTCGTTGTCTTTAATCTCAACTGGGCCTTTGTCTAAACTGACATGCATGAGTTATTTATGAGATAATCTTCAGTTATTTAGAGTACACTACTTTGATGCATGCATGCATTAAATGACTGAACTCACAATTAGTTCCTCCAACAATTTGGAACTAATTTAATTGGACTTAACTCAATTAACTGAGCTAACTAATTACAACTCAAATACAACTCATCCTTATCTCCTTAATTAAGGGATAATCTCCTCAATCAAAGGAATAATTGTTGCATGACTTCACAAAGACTTCTATCTTGAATTTCTCCAACTAATTAACTCAAGATGAATTAATTATTTTGCAGGCAGCTGTTGAGACTAAATTCAAATTTTAATTAACAATTCTAATTCAAGGACAAACTAAAATTGGAATATATTGAATAACACATATTTCATTAAATTTGGAAGTATTCAGTGGATCTAGAATTTAGAAGTTTAACTAGATTAAGTTTTTTCAAAATGAGGAATTAGAAAGTCACTTAGTTCACTAATTTTAATGTAGATATTCACCATTTTTGTGTAAAAATTATCATGATAAACTTTATAAAAAAATTTATATAAACTTGCTAAAGAAAATCTTTCACATCTTAATCTTGGATTCCTTACATTATCTATTTTAATAGTTTTTATGGTTTATATTAAAAGATAAGTTTTTAAAGGTTATTTTATGAAAATAATGATGTGTATGTTACTATAATTAACCCATTTAATTATAGTCTGATATAGTAAATATCATGTATGTGTTAAGCTATGATTATTACTAAGAAAGTTTTGGCACAATTTAAAAGTCTATCGCCTTTGCAACACTAGTAATATAGTTGAAGATTAAAAAACTCTCATAGATCATCCAGTTTATACTCATACTGGAATTAAATTTCAAGATATTTGTGACGCTACCAACCTTATTGATTGTTTAACTAAACAAAATTATGATGATCTTGAAACACTTCTTTTAATGCTTTTTGAGCGTATTAACAATAAATTTTGAAATAACTTTTAGTAATATCTTTCTACCTTCTTATATACCATTTTTGGTCTTAGTGGATGATAATCATCATTATCACCATCATAATTACATACTATTGTAGGAAGTTTGCACCATTTTAGAGTTGAGGAGAAAAAAAAATTAGTATAAAATTAAATGTTGGTGTGAGTAGTAGCATAATTTATTTTTATTTATTATTTGTACTTTTATGTTAATAAAAAAGTTGATTGAGGCTTGCTTAATGAATAATAGATTAATAGATTAATATGCAAGATACATAATAAGTATAAAGTTATTTAATGACAAATGATCTTAGTGATGTGTCCAATATATACCATTATTTAGAACTTTAACTAGATTAAGTTTTTTCAAAATGAGGAATTAGAAAGTCACTTAATTCACTAATTTTAATGTAGATATTCACCATTTTTTGTGTAAAATTATCATGATAAAATTTATAAAACAAGTTTATATAAACTTGCAAAAGCAAATCTTTCACATCTTAATTTGGATTCCTTACATTATCTATTTTAATATATTTTATGGTTTATATTAAAAGATAAGTTTGTTAAGGCTATTTTATGAAAATAATGGTGTATGTTACTATCATTAACCCATTTAATTATAACAACACACTTCTATAAGATTCATACAAACACATACAAAATAGTCCATACATACATGCATAAATTACAACTACATACATCATTAGAGTAACTAGGATGGCTAAACTAAAATAACAACATATGCATGAAACATGTTGGCTTTGTTAGATTAAAAGATTGAAAGATCTAATCATACATACAACCATGACAAACACTACACATGATAGTAGAAGATTACAGTCACTGCCACCTGCTCCTCTAAAGAGATGTACTAGCTCTGCACTGTGGAGAAGCCAAGGCTCATTACAATACACTCCAAGCTTTCTCTAAGTTACACATATAGGAAGCTTGGCTCCCAAAAACCTTTACAATGAATTATGAGGTTCTATAAATAGAAAATGGTGTGGTGACCCTTTAAATTTCTCTTTGTGACTCTTCAACTTCCCTCATGACTCTTTAACTTATAGATAACTGTTACATTCTACTATTGACACATGGTATTTCAATTTTACAACATGTTGACATTACAATCTTCACATGTACCCATGTGATACAAAAATGGGCTTGAGTAAGCCATAGAAGACATCACTAAGAGTTGGACAGGTGTCGGAAGGCTAACTCTTCGACATCCTCTCGATGATCGACAATGGCAAATTGATGTCATGATTGTAGTCAGTTATGGTGTTCGCGTAATCTCTGGTGACATCCTACTGAAAAAGAATCCATTGCCTTTGTCCAACTCGTTAGATAACATGTGAATCATGGTCTTGAGTGTAGACAGACTAGCGATATGCTAGTGCATAGTGTCTGTGCTCATATGCAAGTCTGCATTGGTGGCTATGTGCATCAACTGATTAAAGTACATGTCCAGCTCCAGTTGGACTTGGTTCTTTGTCTTCGCCTCAGTGAGTGTGCCAATGGATGGGATCACATGCATGCACACAATGACATCCATGCTCCTGAAAACTTGTGCATGTGAAGCATGTAAGATGGTGGTGAGTTGCAAGAGTTCCTCATAGCTACAGATATGACTCCATATGCATGCCTTCAACTCAATTGCCTTTGTCTTCATGATCTTTGGCAAGTGCAATGGGGCTCCCTTGTATCTCATTGTGCATATCTTCATGTGATCGACAAAAATGTGTATGTATATCAAGATGCATGCTCTTATAGCACAACATTGCTGCCAATCATTAAGATGGACAACTGACTTATGCACGGTGACGAACATGAAGTACAACTTCTGCATGACTGTCTTGAGAGATGATACTTCATCAAGTATTGCTTTCCTCAACTCTACTCTGAAGGATACTATAACTTTCTCTTCTCCATGCTTGGCAGATTGTAGCTCCTTAGCCACATGCTTGTTCTCAACTATCAAGAATCTAACACTCGAGTTGCTGGCCTCAGCATATGCAACTGTAGCATTTGTCAATGCAGTTAAATGTTTCTGCACATAGGACACATCATTCATTCTTCAAAATGCGTAAGAGATACATGGACATCCAGAGGGGCACTCTGCATGACTGCACAACTCAGTGTTGTGACTCGTCAAAAGATATGTTGTGCACATCTGCTTCCAGATTATCTTCAAGGATTTTAATGTCTCCTCGATAACTTGGGACTTTCTTTGCTCCCGGATCTGGTGAAATTGGTGGAGTGACCTCTTGGTTCTAAGGCATGATGTCAATGTCATGATATAACTCTCATTGAACAACATCTATGTCCATCTATTCCAGTATCTGTTCAATCTCCTAAGAAAAGTCATGCTCCCTCAACTTCATACCCTGTCTGCTATGTGCTAGATGCTTGGATGAATCAAACACCTATATGGTCACAGTTTCATCAATGTATACATGCCAGACCTCCTGATGTTCCTATTCCTACGGTGCTTCCTTTTGTCTTCTATGTAGCTCTTTGTTCTTCTCTGAGTTGTTGCTTCAACTCCTACAACTCCTTTTCTACTTCCTTCAACTTCTACTTTTCCTTATGCCTTTGTGCGATCCTTCTCTTGTGTTGTCGCCTTTTTTTCTCAATCTCCAAAGCTTCTCTTAGCACAAGTTGGTTTTATTTTAACTTGCAGCTTTGCTCCGCCTTTGTGATGTCTACAACCTTTCTGTTGCATTTTTCAAGCGCGGGTCTACTGCCCTCAGCTGCTGTTGATGATGCTACTCTCTAAGATGTTGTTTCCTTCTACACTGCTAACCACTCTATAACCATTCTGACTAGTTCATTGAGCCTTGAGAATTTATAGAAATATATCCATGGGTCTTCCTTAGGCTAATGACATGCCCCACGGATCCAAGGATGACACACTCTCGCACAGTGTTCCTTCACTAAGCAATGTGGGTCATACGGATTGAAACTTCTGGTGTCAAAGGTGAATCTCTTGAATTGCTCCATCTCAACCTCAACATGCTTAAGATTTTAGATTTCATACAACCCGATATGCAAAGGAAGAGCAGGCCAAGGTGCCTTATTCTTCCTATGCAGTCTCGCTAACAACTTTTTTGAGATGTGGTATGCAACCTCTTGCATGACCAGCTTGTCTATGGAAAACTTTGGCAAAACATGCAGAGCCTTCTTTGTGTTGTACATCTGAATGAAGGTGCCAAGGGGTGAGGCATACCAATACCCTATGTCGATCGATGCCTCAATTTCGGCTTCCGACATGAAAGGTGAATCCTACTCAAAGATCATCATGTACACCAGGGTGACGAAGCGGTATGATAGTTTTATTATAACTCCACTGAAGCTGCATTTGGAGAACAATCTAAAACAAGTGTGCACAGAGGTTACTGAAGGTGTCCATGCCCAACCCAATCTTTGGAACTAATGACAATAACAGATTGCATCAAGTATGTAAGTGGACATGAAAATATTTTCTTTTTGTCCCTTGGGTTGATGTCGGGCTTCTGTTACTTGTTCCTTCAGCTGGAGAGCCAACATGTCGGACTAGTTGAAAGGTCTTCCTTCATTTGCCAGTTGATCCAACACAATCATCCAACTCTGTGGGAATGTTTATGTACTCTCTTGGTTGTATACACAACATGCGAATATGACCAAGAGTTGATATTCCTTTCACAATATCCTTGTCTTGTAAACTTGGTTGGGTGTTTTCCTGAACTTAGATGGCTCTCTCACCTAGCTCTTCAAAATGTCTCTTGAGTTTGCACTATTGTTGGGCCTCGTGAAGGGTGTATCCATTGTGACCACTGACTACGGCAAGTGATACATTGCCTGAAAGTACTTTTCCCTTAAGGTAGCAAGTAATGTTCCATTGGCACTACTCAACATCATTGTCTCTAGATCAATATTCGAGACTGTTGGCGAGGTAAATCCCCTCTACGGATAGAGACGATCCCTACTAGCCCAAAGGGGGTCTAGCAACAATCAAACAATGCTATACTGCAGGTTCCTAGTTGTAATTAACAAGTGGGTAAGAGAAACCTACTTGGATTCCAACACTATGTTTGTCGAAGAGATGATCCTCTCGCTCCTTCGCTCCAGCCGATCACAATTCTCCACTATCCCCGCGGACGAACACCTGCACAAGCAAAGAGAGAAAACACAAGCGTAAAATCTACTAACAACAACTATGTATCAGTCAGGAAGGATACAATTTACATTAATCATTCATAAGACAAATGGAAATGGAACCATAAGAATAGTCATCTATCTTTATTAATCAGAAAATAGAGTAAGGTACAACCAGAGTCCTTACGCTGAGTCCTTCTCTCGAGGGTTCAGCCAGCATATCTTCCAAGCATTCACCTTTGAAGCAAATCTCCCAAGTCAAAGAGGTCTCTCTCCCACATACAAGGCAACAAGCTCATGACCTTCCTCAAGCTCAAAACAATCCTCACACAACACACCAAATGCCTACAAAGAGCAGCACTAATGCTCTAAGAATTCCTCAATCAAAGTCTATATGTTCCAAACTAGCTGCTCATGGGCAATGGAGGAGGCTTATAAAGGAGAAGGAGTCTCCATGAATAGGCAAAGGATGAGCTTTCCCCCAAGAGAAGTGGATGATCAGTCGAACAGACATGCCAGAGAAAGGATGGCGACCTCAACAATGCTAACAACCAATTCTGGAGGGATCTGGAAGGCTGGTTGTTAGAACAAATTCGCCCAAACAGGATCAGCGCGGGTGAGACACTGGGCTGCCGCGCTGACATCGCAGATCAGTAGAGGAGGGCCGGTCAGCGCGCAACAGGACGAACGGAGGGTGCGCTGTTCGTAAAATTGGACCAGCGCGGAAAATACGTGTGCTTCCGCGCTGGCAGCGCAGCAATAACACTAACCTCCGCCCGTCAGCGCGGTTATGTAATTAACAAACGCGATGATGCATTTAACTTAGGCAAAGAGGGTTTTTTAGACAATTTGAGGAGCATGAGCATAGGTGAATGTGGTTCACAACACAGTGGGGAGACTGACATGATGGCAGTGACATTTTACTGTGTAACAGATGCCCCCTAAAGCATGAAGCCCGAGAGAGTGGGAGGGGTGAAATTCTTTACAAGACTGCTAGGCTAGAACACCACTGGAGAGGACCTGCAGGCGGATACAACTGATATTTCAATTACATGTAGTCTAGGCATGGGCGCAGCCATCCAAAAGACATATGGAAAAAAGGTTTATGGCGTGGACACAACCACCCAGCTGGAAAGACCATAATGATAAGAGGTATGGTCGCAGCCATCCTTGAGAAGACTCAGGTATGGTCGCAGCCATCCATCAATGAGTCATGTAATGATGTCCCACAAAATCGCAACCTGGTCCACGATGAACTAGAACCAGGGTCTTGCGTTCCATCCGAATCCGAACAAAGTACAAGTTCAAACATGTGAATATATGTGTCAAAGTCGAACATGTTTGAACATCGTCTGATTACCAGCCAATGATGAAAGTTGTTAACAGATGCGAGAGGGGCCACCAATGATGACGATGGTCCTCAAGGTACTATAGGTACAATCCACGGCATGTGAATGAATGAGCCGGTGTCGAACACCCGCGGAGTCATTCGATCGGAGGTTAATGATGAAAACCTCGTTTCGAACACGAAGAACCTACCATTAAGGCATGCAGGCCCCAAGGTACCTGAAGGGAGTCTCTAGGTCACTCCTGGATAATGAGCTGAAGTCGACAGGAAGTGATCTTTGTCGAAGGTGGACCACAATGTTTCCCACATCATCGACGTGAGACAGGTAGAGACAAGTTTGTTTTTGCGTGAAATATCAGAGGGGGGTTATACTTGCAGAGGTCAACTTCTCTTGAACATATCGGCGGCACAATGACGGATTTGGCAGTATTCAGGGGGTCAAATGATCAAAGGTCAATGAGCAGATGAGTGGCCAAATAGGATAACCCAAACCCATGGAGGCAAAAGTGAAGCGAGATGAGATGTCCCCACCCAGACACGAATGCAAACAGTGCCATGTTCAAGAGCGACATACTACCGATGACGACGATTACGGTTCCTTTATTTCCCCCACCATTTCTGGCGAGTACCCCGATTATTTTTGGATGACAAGCTTGACGAGGATATCATATGCTTGGAGAGTGTCATTTTGATGAAGCCCGATGTCATTTAGTTTTAACGAGTCTGACAAAGGAAGAACTCGGCGCCTTTTCATGTTTAGAGAGTTTGAAAAGACAGCTGAAAAGGAAACTCCAGGGGGGTGCTTTTCATAAAGTTGTGTCTCTCGAGCCCGAAAAAGTATAAAACGATGCTCGAAAGAACCGCCCGATCATTACGACCGAGGAGTACTTTCCGTAAATAGTGACATCGACTTGAAAAAGTAAAAAAGCGATCGACACCACGTCGTTTTAGAACCAATAACGAGCGCGAAATGACAAACACCCGACAATCTTTATTATTTTAAACGGTCGAAAAAGAGCTTTAAAACGACCGCCTCTCGTTCCTTTTAGACGAGCTGAGAGGGGGCTCGGCGATCTTTTCTCGTTTTGTGTCAGAAAATAGCTTAACGAAGACATCCTCTTATTTACGTTTAACGAGTAAAGAGGAATAACTCGGCAATCTTTTCATCTTTAATTGGTCAGAAAAGAGCTGAAAGAAGACCTCCATTTTTATTCTCTTTAGCGAGTCAAAAGGGAAAAAATACTGGGCAATCTTTTCATCTTTTGCGAGTCAGAAAAGATCTTAAAGATGGCTCGGGTATGGGTTCATTTTTACACAAGCTTGAACCATGAAGAACTCTGCTTGGATTCGGTTTCATGTTAACACAAGCTTGAAACGAAAAACTATGCTTGTTATAAGTTCGCATGCCCCCAGCATAATGACGCAAAACGAGGTACATGCCCCCCAAGCTTCATTTCATTCAACAAAGTGGATGGGATGAAGGTTCACTTTCGAGATCTTGAAAAGACTCGACTTGGATTTTACGAGATCTTAAACCAAAGACTCGATTTGGAAAGGGAGTTGTTTCATTTTTTAATGAGGTTGACACAGTAAAAGAACTATCCTCATAACCCTTGTTTCATTTTTTAACGAGCTTGACACAAGATTAGGAACTATGCTCGGAACCTTTGTTTCATTTTTTAAGGAGCTTGACATAGGAAAGTGAACTATGCTCCACCCAATCCTAGTTTCATTTTTTAAGGAGCTTGACAGAGGAAAATGAACTATGCTCCGCCCGAATTTCATCATAATGAACAGGAAATCGGGGCTTCCAAGAGTGGCACTCCCAATGGGAGGTCGATGTCTCGGAAGTCGGGACCCAATGCCCCCAGAACACTATGCACGATAGCGGCATTCCTGGGTATAGGCATGGGAGAGGTGGCCACGTAGTTGATCTGAGGTGAGACAGATGCAACTAGTGGCTGAGAACCAAGAGGGAAGGGCAATTGTGCCGAAGGGGCTTGTGGACGAATGAACGATAATTGGTCCATCGTCACCATTCTTCCATCGTGTGGAAAGCAAATCACATGGAAAAGTGAAGACACAAGGGCTCCCATGGCATACACATAGTCACGACCAAGGAGAAGACTGAAGTCTAAGGGGCCTTGGGTAACCGAGACATCTATATAGACAGTCTTGCCCCCCAAAGTGATAGGGAACTTTGGAAGGATCCCTAATGG
>APFE031336971.1:1954-26238 GCA_000404065.3 Pinus taeda | reverse complement strand
TAACAACACTTTCACCTTTAAACTGAGTTTCCACCCAATCTATCAATTGCTCATTGAATCCTACTTCACTGACCCTTTTTTAGAAATTCAAGCAATACATTTTATTTGACTACAATTTGATGGCTCATATATAGGGATTTTCCATCCCTTGTGATGTCTCTTCCTCTTCCATGAATATTCTTCTTCCATGATGACAAAAACCCTTTGAAAAATTAATTTTTTCACTTTTGAAAATAGACTCACCTTTAAGGCTGAAACCTAAGCTGTGTTTTTACTTTCCTGAGAACTTGAACTTCTTATTTTGGAGGTTTTGAAACTGAATGCATGATGAATTTGTGGTAAATGAACAAATAAATGTCAAAGAGCTCCTTCTGATGCTCTATTCATTGTTGGATTTATTCATGATAATGATGGACATTGTTAACCCTAGCGACTTAATGGATGACCTAAAGTTGAATGAAATGATTATGATGAATGACTTTCTTTTATTACGACACCTTCATAGAAATGTGATAGGTGATCAGTAGGAATGAATTTTCAAAAGATTGAACTCATTTCTAGACTAACCAAACAATGACCAAATTTACTACGTAAACCTAGTGACATGAACAATTTGATTTTGATAGTCTTGAAGAGCTTAGTAAAATTACATTTGATCCAGGTGACATGCTAACAAGACTGGCACTAACATTGGCTCCAACTAGGGATTCCAGCTCCTTTGAGGTATCAAAAACACCATAGACCAAGTAGCCTTATCCATTGGGCGATGGACTCAACATGCAAAAAAACAGACTTTTGAGTTAAAACTGATTAACTTTTTGACATGACAATGATTGAAAAGTAAAATAAAAAGCAAAATAGTAGCTGACCAAGGAAGCCTTATGACCTTCTCTTTGGGCTTCAAACTCCTATGGAAACCACTTAGATTGCTGTAAATAAAGTAAACACCGGTATATACAATGATGATGAAATTTTAGAACTCTTTCAAACATAGTAGTGCTTGAGAAGCCTACCATTAATCACTCCTCTTGAATAATATCCTCCATCCATTTCTTCCAATAAGAAAGCATTCTTTCCTATGAAAGCATAAATTTTGTAAGGTCCCTTCCATAAGTTTTCAAATTTTCCATGTTTTCCCTTTTCTTCATTTCTAGCATCCCACCGAAGAACCACATATCCTAGATTGAAATTGTCTTCCTTGGTCTTGCAATCATAAATATTTTTAATCTTCTCCTAAAGTTAGATGTGTTTTGAAGAACCTCTTCTCTTGTCTATTTTAAATGAATCATTTGATTTATCCTTATTTGCATATCATTAGTCTCATTATCCAATTCCTGTAGAATTTTCTTGACTGGGACAACAAGAGATGAAGGAAAATTTGTATAAATCCCATACACTAACTAAAAAAGCCAATAGAAGCTAGCTTTTAAGATTTTATTTGTTGTAGTTTTCCAAAAGTGATGATCGCCACAGTCTCCTTTATGGAAATATTTCATGACATCCTTGGCTTCATTTTCCACCAAACATTTCAGCAACACACTACTAGGATCTTTCCAATATAGAACAACATCTAGAATATAATATTTTGAAGCTTTCAATTTTAGAGATCTAGATTTACCTTTGGGAACTTCTTGTGGAGGATTCAAGTGCTGCAAGACATAGACAATGTCAGAATACCAAGGAGAGGAAACAAACATATCAAACATTTGTAGGAAAGGATCGTCTTCTTGTTCTCCAGAAAGTGCAACAATCAAGTTTATGTCTAGTGCAAGTAGATTTGATTCAACCATGAGTTTAGCTAAACCTTGTCCCTTGATGAGATTTGTAGGCTTTATCTCCAAGTCATACTCCAGCATATTTGCAATCCACTTTCCTCTTCTACCTTTAGGATCTGTCTACACAAGAATTTATTTCACTGTTCTAGCAGGAACATAAGAAATGATGTGAGAATGCAGAATATAAACTCAAAAATCCAAGGATTGTTTATTAATGATATTGTATCTTAGTGTGATTGAAAAATGCTATGGCCTGCTCATTCTTTTGATCTTTCTTTTGGATTAGGACTGTTGCTAATGTATGCTTAGAAGCAAAAGAAAATATGATGAAACCCGAAGTGTAATCTAGGCTAATCAAAATAGGAGGAATAGATAATGAAAACTTTACTGCATGAAATGATTTCTTGGCCTCTAAAGACCAGTTTACCTCATTGTAATTATTCAACATGTCTGCCATTTCCTTCTAATGCTCAGCTAGATTAGGAATGAATCTTCCCAGAAAATTGATTTTCCCATTGAAAGACTGAATCTCTTTCTTGTTCCTTGGGAAATCTAATTATTGAATGGATTTCTCTCTTGCAGGATCAATGTGAATTCCATCCTTAGGGATGATGTGTCCCAATATCTTACCTTATTCCATGGTGAATAAGATCTTCTTTGGGTTGAGTGAGACACCAAATTTGTTTGCGTTTCTGAAAAATAATTCTTAAATGATGTAAATGATATTCATCAGGTTTCGAAAACAATATAAGATCATCTAAATAAATAACTAGAAATACATATTTTTCATTGTCAAAATCTATGTCCATAGCCCGGTGAAAATTAGCTCCTGCATTCTTCAATCCAAAAGGCATCTTGGCATACATGAATGTACCCCATGGCATTGTAAAGGCTGTCTTGAGCTGATCATCCTTATATACCAGAATTTGATTGGACCCAGAATATCCATCTAGAAATGACATTCTAGACGACCTAACTACCCTCTGAAGTATATGATCCATCTTTGGCAAGGGATAACTGTCTTTCAGGAATACCTTGTTCAAATCACTAAAAGCAATACATAGACGAATCTCCCTTGACTTACTTCTTACATGCACTAGACTAGAAATCCATTCAAAAAATCAAATAGGGACAATGATACCAGACTTATAAAGCCTATTTACCTCTTTGTCAATCAATGGAAGTAGCCTGGGATTAATCCTCCTTAGTTTATGGTGAGATGGCTTTTGATCGGGCTCGATAGGAATGGTATGTTGAATGATACTCTTGTCATAAATCTCCAGATCTGAATAGTCCCAAGCAAATACATTGGCAAATTCTTTCATTAAGGATATGTACTTACTTTTTGTTTCCTCAAATAAGGACTTTGATAGCTCAACCATCTTAGGATTATCAGTTACGCCAATGTTTACATATTCAACTCCTTTTTCTATAGGAACGAAAGTTGGCTTCTTGGCAACATCATCACAATCAAACAACTCTTCCAAAGGCACCAAGCCTCTTGGAATGTTGTTGTACTTGAGCTGTAATATTTCAATCTCAGTTGAGTGGATATCTCGATCATTGATATTGGATGCATCATCAATGTGAGAATTCCGAAATTCTTCTTCCAATTGTAGAAAATTGTCTATATGTTTATCATCCCAAAACACTTGCTAAAATCTCATATTATCTGGGATAGTTGGGTGATGTTTGACATGGATGGAGTAGTTCTGGTTAGGATGAATAGGAATCTTCACTATACTTGCTGCAGTGGCGAGTGAGTCTGCTATGACATTTTGAGTTCTAGGAATAAGAGACAAAGTATATTATAAAAAAGTCTTAACGATGTCAAGTACAACATCGTGATAAGCTCTCATTCTTTGATGCTTGGCCTCGTATTCCCATTTGACATGTTTGATTACTAATTCAGAGTCACCATAAATAGAAATATTCTTTTCTCCTAACTTCTTTGAAATATTGAGGCCAACAATAAATGCTTCATGTTCCGCCTCATTGTTTGAACACTCAAAAGCCAACTTGTAAGAACTCATTCTAACATTTCAAGGAATTTTATTTGACTGATGTAATGGACCATGTATCTAGACACAAATCCCAGTTGCTTATTTTCCCAATACACCATCAAACTCCATGGTTCAAAGACCATTTTCTTCATCCGGAAAAAGGATCTCTGAAGGCTCAACTGTTTTCTCTTCAAGAAGATCATCAGTTGTCTTAAAACTCTCTGTTTTCTGCACTACCCTTTCTATGTCTTCTGTTATCACTCATATTTTCCCAGAAGTTGTAAGAAGGGGAAAGGGGTCCGAGGTAACCACAACCCAATCTTTTAGATACAGAATCTATCCAATCTGTATCTAGAGAGGGCTCTCTCTTTAAGTTTTAGCTTTGTTTTGAAATATATTAGGCTAGTTATGAAGTTTAGGAGCTTTGTTTGAGTTTAGGTGGTGAGATTCAATAGTAGAGGGGTAGGACTAACTAGTTTAGGCCATTGGGCTAATGGAGTCAAAGAATATGGCTTCACTAGATTAGGTTTCTTAACAAATGATGGTTTTAGAGAGCAAGATGGTCAAACAGGGAACAAATAAATGCTTAGAGTAAATGGAATGTTTTCAAAATGGGTGAAGGGCTATTAAGAATCCTTCAACCTATTTGAAAAGGGAATTTGAATGATTACTAATAAAGAGCAGTTAAGTATTATTTAATTAGTAATCAAAATGTAAGAACTAGAAAACAGGAGCAATTAAGGTTTCGCTGTTTATTCTAATTCAGAAGAAAACATAGAGAATAATGACGATTGAAGACAGAGTGCAATCAAGCATATTCTGAATTACTCTTTTTTGTTTATCATTCAGATATGAAACATAGATGATATAAGAAACAAGGAAAACTTTAAAACACAAGGTATAAAGGACTTATTGATCTGGTGTTTGACTCGAGAAATCTGTGGAAAGTCCTTTGCATCAAATCTTTATCCAGCACGCCATACAAAAGATGGTCCAACAAAAATTTATTACAAAATAATCAATATTACAACAATGTATATGAATCCACCCTCAATACTCCAATTGAGGGAGTATTTATATAAAAAGATTTACAAAAACTATCTCATAACAGAGTGAGATATATTCTAGGGTGACTAAGAATAAGTTACAAGAAACAGAGACAACTAGCCTTGAAGATAGGAGAAAGGTAAATTGATGTTGTGCTATTCCTATTCTTGCTGAGTGTGTTGGAGGCAAGCCCTATGATTTGGCTTCTGCTGTCTTCTTTAGTAACTCTATGTTGGCTGCCCTCTTTTGACTGATACTCTTTACCTGTTCTGATACACTTCGACCTGTTTGATCTATGTTCATCTTTGTTCATCTTACTACAGTAAATAGCCCAAAATTTACATTTTACCAAGGATAAATTTATAAAATTTCCAACATGTCTTCCCACCATTTTGGCTCCGGCAATTTGTGTTTCTGAAGTTTCCTCAGGGTCTCATCAATTTCTATATATCTGAGAAAGGTAGGTTGGATTGGGAACAAGTGCTTTATCTCATGCTCAATATAAAATAAGTTCTCTAAGTTGTCATAGAGAATTTACCCTGTGAGGAGTGATTTTATTCCTGATGCACTTGTTGATGAACTAGCTTGATTTCCAGCATACTTATTCAATTTGTCTACATAATCTCGGTGCTTCATTAAACGATCATTAATCACGAAAGGACATGGTAGCCCTTTATTCTGCAAAATAGCAAACTTCTCGATGAAATAATTAATCTCTACCTGCATATCCTAGCATCTTCTCTCTAAATTCTGCAACAAAGTTTTCTTGGTTAGCACCCTTTTGATTTCCCAAATAGTCTCTGTCCTGTCTGTGATGCCAAGTTATTCGAGTTGTTCCTTATTCCTGGTATTCAAAAAATGTATGAGCCGATTGGCTTCATCAGGCATTTGTCATCACTGTGCTTTTGTCTTTTGAATTTCTCCCTGTACAGCTTTCACTAGATCAATCTGTTTAAAGATTACTTGGATGGATGGCCAAATATCATTTATGGATTGAGTGATGTTGGCCCAAAGAATTTTCTTCATTTCTTCCAGAGGCTTGTCAAAAGTGAGATCTTTTTCCAATGTTTTCACTTTATTTTCTAATGCTTTAATCTCCCTTGTTTTTTCCACAATGTTTATCTTTGAGAGGTCATAATTTCTTTCCATCTTAGCAAACTATTCTTTTACCTGTTTTAATTCTGAAACTTGTAGTTTCATGTCTTCCATTGACTTTATTAGCTCTTCTGTGCTCAAATTGGAGCTGCTACCTTGTGTTGTTCCTGCTGTCGTTGTACCTGTGACCACCTCTATTGTGGCTGTTGGGATGTTTGGTGCTAATACTGTGCCAAGTGTAGAGGGGACTACTGTTTAGACTATGGGCATTACTTCAGGAGGCTGATAGGTCGACTCTCCCTGCTTGTCCTTCAGTGCTTTTTCTAATACCTGTTTTGTTTCATTCAATCTTTCATTGAGTTTCAAGAGTAGATCCATCATCTCTTCTTCAGATTTTTGTTTTATAACCTTAGCATTTTGTGGATGCCTTGAAGGAGGTAGCTTTAGCTGCTTCCTTAAGGCAGCAATATCTTCATCCTTATTTTTGATTAATGCTTCTTTGCCCTTTACATCTTTGGGATCATGTCCCAATCCAATGATGATTTCTTCTAATGACTTTATTCTATTATCCTTAGCTTGAGAGGAGGCTTTTTCTAAGTTTAGCTGGGCAGTTATATTATCCAAAGAATTTTGCAGCCTATGGGCCATCATTGCTTTACCAATCAATGTTGAATAGATCATTTCTCTAGTTTGCTTGTGTAATTCAATTTGATCCATAGGGTGAATATCCTTTGCCAAAACCTCCAAGTTAGTTCTGATGTAATCTGCTACTAATTGAGGTTGTTGTACCTTTGGCTTGGAGTAACTCATTACCATCTTGCCTTCTTTAACGTCGTAGGCTGACATTATTCTTTGCTGATTTGTGGGGGCCACTTTTAAATATTGATTGTAAATTTGGAGCCTCAATGGGTCGTTCCTTGCTTTTATTTCTGTGAATGTCTTCTTGATATCTGAGGCCTCTTTATTTTGTGGCCTGAGGGATGATACTTCTACACTATGTTGTCTTTCTACCTCTTGCCTCTGTGAGCTAGTTTATGTTCCTCCTAATGGGAAAGTTTGTTGGCTAACTTCTCTTTCTTCCATTTGGCTATCTGTAGGCTCTTCAACTATTTCTTCTTCTGATAGAGGGTTCAGCCTTTGTCTTTTTTTCCCAGGATGTCCTATAGGTCCACTGGTAGGAGTAGTAGTTTCCATGTCCCTCTTTTTATTTCTTTCCTCATTTAGAGGATTTTGCAAAACTTGACTTTATGGTACATTGGTTTGAGTTGGAGGAGTTGGCACTTGACCCTATTCTTTGGAAATTTCAGGCTGATCTGACATTGTAGGTTGTTCTGTGGTCTCTACTTCCTTCTCTTTGGATGTTCCTGTGGCTGGTATGTTGACTTCCTGTGGAGGCTATTGAGAGGTTCCAGGAATGGATGCACTAATTCCTAGCTTTTGAGATAATTTGAATGGTACCTGCCCAAAAGAATCCAGGTTAAGGGTTTTCTCAAGATTTCTCATAGCATTCTCAAAATTGACCTGTCCATTATCATTTTCCACTAAGGTTTCCTCTATCCATTCATTTAATTTTTCAAATTGCTCAATCTCTAGTATCCTATGGTGAATATATGGGGATAACATGTTCTTCATCCTTCTGTCAAATATAAAATTGTTGGGGTCATAATGTACCCATCTAAAACGCTTTTGTAATCTAAGGTGAGCTTATAAAAAAAATTCAACTTCCTTCCATGCATCCCTAGTGTTGCAGACAAAAGGTCCTCTTAATTCTTAGCTGAGCTTTCTTATTGGAACTACAAAAATGGACTAATATGAATTTATGATCTACCTGAAGTACTCCAATGCAAATAATCTCGTTGGAACATACTTGGGTAGCTTAAAAGCGCAAAGTTCATACCCATATATCTTGATTTTTGTGCAGTTTTGATATAAGTACCAGTCATGTATCCTGTATTTCTTAGAGAGCTAGAGAATTTTCTTCAATCACCATTGATCCTAGGATGGGAAACTCCTATCAACAAAGTGTTTGTTGGATGTACAAATAGGTCAATGAACTCACTATAGGTGTAAGGGGACTCAATGGTATTATGAAAGATTGGACTCCAAAAAATAACAGACCTTGGATTTCCTTTGGTGTCAAGTTTCTTGATAAGGAAAGAAAAGTTGTCTGACTGATAATATAATATGAGATGATATATGAAAGTGGTGTATTTGAAGACTCGTTCATTTTCCAAATTTAGGAATTGGTCATAGATCTTATTGGCAATGTAGGAGGCATAGTTATATCTGACAGCAGGGGGCTATCCTGGAGTAAAGATTGATAATAACACTAGGGTGATATTATCAACATATTCACTAGAGTTAAATCCCATAATCAAGGATATCATATCAACAATGAGTCTTCCAACTTCCATGAAGCAAGTCTGCAGATAAGGAGGTGGACCTTTCGGCTGGTGCTTTGGTAACATGAAAGTTTGACCGATATGACTTACTTCTGACTGGGACAATTGAGATGCTTTTTCAAGTAAATATCCCATGGAAATAGGAGTGAGGGGCTGACTAGAGTGGAATTGAAACATTTACTTGATGGATTGAGCAGTTATGGGAAAAAGGACTGTTTGGCTTGGGGACATAACAACTCTCAGGTTAGGATCATAATTGGCACAACATTGATGAATTAAATCTGGGAAAACATGGACTGAGGGGAGGAAATACATGGGAAGGTTAGATTCCCATAGTCCAAAGATATCAGACCCATTCAGATAACTATCTCTAGCTTGGCAGAAGACTTTAAGATGGTTTTTATCACCAGATATGTCTTTTATCAGAAAATCTTTATCGGCTAGAGGCAGATAATCTAAGTCTTTGTGAGGAGCATTCATGGGCGCGACATTCAGGGCTATAGGGGTTTCCATTTTTGGTTCTTGTGGATTCAAAAATGGAATTTGGGTTTTTTATGAGAAAATAGGCCAAACAGTAGGTTTGGGAACTTTTTATGGTAGCCACAGACTGGACTAGAGCTGAATTTGGCCCTTTCTTGTAAAATTTTCAGTAGAAAACCAAAATTACAAGGTCTTAACGTAGATTGGATAAATACCTGTATCAAGGAAGTGAATAGTACAATGGAAGGTTGGGTAATCAGTCACAGGCTGAGTTGCTACAATTTTCTTGACCAGGTGGCAGTTTGAAAGCTTGATTAGTTGACCGGGACGTTGTTTTGCATGGGAGCATAGTTGCAGTATATAACAGTGAAAATGACGTTTTGTTCATTTTATTTAACAAAGTCAAGGTTAGCGAGATTTTTCGGATTATCAGGCGACTGACATAGGTGGGGAAATGATGTTTTGTCATTTATGGAGAGCGGTAAGTGGTACGGGATCGCACCGCTTTTGGAGTTAGGCGGTATCGGGCTAAGGACGAGCGATCACATAGAGTGCCTGACACGTGGCAGGAGTATGGGGGGAAAACCGCCTAGTGATCAGGCATTAAAGCGCGGTCACCAAGGGGGTAGTGATATCAGCGATGACCGTTGGCTAATGGGGGAGTGATCGGATGGTGGACGGGGAGTGGGGTATGGCAAGACTTTAACTACGGCAGGTCCAATTTAATTAACAGGTTAATAAAGCATATAGGGGCGATCGTGAATGGCGGGGAGGCTCTTAATTAACCTTAGGGGTTAATTAATCCCATTTTCTCAAAGCAGGGATATTGGGCTATTAATGAATCTCAGATAAATCCATTAATCCCTTTTAACTATGTTTATGGTTATAATTAACCGGGGCAGGGTATATAACAATTTGGGGATTTATGTATAATTAAATAATAGGGAAAAGGGTAAAATAGGGCGAGATCTATATAATATGTGTTAAAATTTAATATGACATAAAATGAGAATGAGCGCTAAGTAAAATGTTAGAGATTTACATTTAAACTTAGGCTTAAAGTGGAAAAAGGGGTTTTTAGGTGATATTATGTATTTTCCTAAGTAAAATTGGATTTTTACTTAGGAAATGAGTTTATGAAATTAAATGAATGGTTTATCGATGATTCTAAGTACTTAGGTTTTTTAAATTATTGGGCCGAGGGTCCAGTCCCTCCAGAAGTTAGAGAAATGCTCTGAGCCTCTTTAATTTTCAAAGACCTTAATACTTTAGGGGGAATTAATGAAATTTTTAGGAAAAAATGTGAAGGGGAGTTAGTTATTTGACCTTGTCTTGCTTGAATTGCATCAAGTGTAATTTCTGCCTTGCACTTGTGATAAAAATAAATTAACGCGTTTAGAGCCATTATCCATCACAAGTAATTCTGCAACACCATCTATCTACCCTACCTACTTTAGCCTGACATTTTTTCCTTCTTTATTTGTGTGCACTTAGACTTGCAAACCCTTAT
Organism: Pinus taeda; assembly: GCA_000404065.3. NCBI lineage: Eukaryota > Viridiplantae > Streptophyta > Pinopsida > Pinales > Pinaceae > Pinus > Pinus taeda. The sequence continues at coordinate 15,926 of APFE031336971.1, read as the reverse complement.
CCATCTTCTTTTTCTTTTACATGGCAAGCCTACCTAAGTTTGTACTTATTACATCCAAGGGCTCGGATTAAAGTATTCAGCTCCTTTTTATTTACTCTACCTATCTACTTATCTGCCAAGATTACATTGTTTGGTCAGATATTTATTCTCTATTCTACAGCATGAAACTGAAAAATGAATGAGACAAGTTTAAACAATTTGACTCTTCATGAATTGTGGCATAAATGACAAGCTGCACATAATTGTTTATTACAGAAAATGAAAAGGTAGTCGCATTTAGACGTGCACACTTTCTTGGTCTTTTTTGTTTGGGGTTCATTTTCTTTCATTTTTTTCGACCATCTTTATTCTTTTTACCCTTTGATTTTCCTTTTAGGGTATACCCTCTTTACATTTTTTAAATTTTTTGATTTTCTGACAATATGGAAAACCTTTGCAATAAGAAAAGGTATGAGCATATTACAAAGCTCATCAAGTCAATCATGAAATATGACACCTATTGGTATAGGAGCATAACATCTTCAAGAATATTCACTGGCTGCAAACACTCTTCATTCACCTATTTCCCTTCAGCTGTAATGGATTTATGCATGCTGCTCATGAATTTAGGAACTTCTGAAATTTCTATTAGCTAACTTTCATCATCAATAGAATTCATATCACTATATAAAATGAAAGAATTAAGATCAATATGAACAACATGGATAAGATGATTGACTGGATTCTCCTTACCATTGATCATGAATTTCATTTTCTTTTCCCTATAAAGTTTCTAGAGCTTACCAAAAATAGGGATAGCGGCATATGAAAAGTCAAGCTATAGAGTGCCCTTTAGTTTTTCTCCCCAAGACCTTGAAAGCAACATGTAAAACCTAGGAGGAATATCAACAACTACTGCATCCATAAGCACATTCTTGGCCGAGATTTGGTCCAAGGATACTACCAAGTCTTTAATTAGGCCAAGGCATTTGACTCTCCTAGAATCAAAGGAATAAAGATCATGGTAGGGTCGGGTGATACTAAATCCTAGTCTATCCACGATGACTTTAGGCATAAGATTATGTGAGGCACCAAAATCTATCATGGCATTATGGAGGATAAAATCATGAAGTTTAAGACTCAGATAAAAAGGAGGGATTTCACTATCTTCATGTGTTCCTTCCAAGTCTGGACCAAAAAGGATTGTTGGTTCATCATTAACCACATTAAAGGTATCTGGTAGCTGGTCAAACTTAAGCATTTTTGCAATCTGAAATTTATATTTGTTAGCTTTTACTAATTTAGTGAGGGGAATAGAAACCTTCAATTTAGAAATTTCATTTTCCAAACTAAAAAGATTATATTGCTTTTCTACCTCCTTTACAACGATGTCCTTCTTTTCTGTTTGTCCTTTAGCTTGATATTCTTTCCTATGACTTTCAGTTTTAAACTATTTGTCCTTCGTTACATTGCTAGTAGAGGCTTCATTTGTTTTGTCCTGGTTTAGTATGACAATTTACTTTTCTTTATTCTGACCTGCAAGATCTAGTTCCTTGCTGGGTGTGCCCTTTTGTACATTTTGTATTTTCTAAGTCAAAGTAACAAGTACATTTATATTCCTCAAGTTGTACTACTTTTGGAGATGACTAATGGCATTCTGATATCCTCTTTGGTACTCTTCAGTTTGAACATCCCATAGATCGTCACCTGCAAGAACAAGTTGTTGATCACTCTCTATGAAAGAATGCTCGAAAAACTAATCTTCTTCTATTAGCAAAGTACGCAGCTCATCTTCAAAGAAGTGATTCTCTTCTACAATCTCTTCTTCATATTCATCATGGCCTTTAGTATAATTTTGCTAAAATTGAGCTCTTACTTGGCCTTGAGGATCTTGGTTTCGCTACTCTTTCTATCGATTTCTGAATTGTTGTTGTTGTTATTCATGAAAGTTAGGATTCCTCACTGAAGGTTCTACTTTTCGATCAGTTATGGACATTCTATCCATCATTCTCTCCATGGCTTTGATCAAACTGTCAAGCTTTACATCAGAAGATGATGCAGGTTATTCTTTAAAGACAACTTTCGTCTCAATCCTCTGAGGCTTTGATTTAGACTTCTTGTTAAGAAAATTGGCTTCGACCCTGACTGCATTTCACTGCATTTCTTCAAGAGTAGCATGGTATCTCTCTCTGATTTGGCATGCCATGTCTGGGTCAAATATATCGGGATAATGGAGAAGCGCTAGACCAAGGGGAAGCTTCATATCATCAAGAATAGAATTGCATACCAAATTAAATCTTGTTGTGAATTCTTGAACTGTCTCACTTGCATTTATTTTCAGTGAATTATACTTGGCTAATATTTTCAATGGATTCTTATTCTCTTTCTAACGAGCTAAGAATAATTCAATCAACCTTTAAGAGACGTTGACAGAATTAGTAGCTATACCTCGAAACCATTTTTTAACATCTCCTAAAAAAATATGAGCTATAATCCTCATCTTCGCATTATCTTCGTTAATTTCTTCTAAATAAACAAAATCAACTAATTTATTAACACGCTGTTGAGCTATAATTTCCGCACTTCCATCAAACAATGGGGATCTTTGACCATAATTTTGAGGCAAAGTAGCAAGTTGAGCAGGCAGTAAAAGAGGTGCAAATTGCGCCCTGACTAGTGGTGATGGTGGAGGTACTATAATTAGTTGTGCAGGAAAAGATGGAACAAATGGAGGTGGCATGAAAGATGATAAAACTCATGTATTGGGAGATGTAATAGATGTTCATGGAGGTGAAATAGAAGAGGAATCAGTGGTTTTTTCAGTAGTGATCTGGAGCTCACCAACAAGAGATTGAAATTTGTCAAAATTCAACCATAATTCATGATCAATTTTAGTAGAAAAAATATTCTAAAGAAGTAAAGAGAGTTTAAACTTTTAAAGGCTCTAATGTCACTTCAGAGATGTAGGACTCAGAATTTGACCTCCAAAGAGATAATTCTATTTGAACATGAAAAGGAAGTTGCTCAAAAGAAAACAGATTTTTAGGCAGAGATGTTGTTATTTTAATTTTTTGAACTACACTTTTAATGATGGGTAATCTAAGTTTTCTGAGTAGTCTTTTTGGATCTTCAACAATAAAAGGTGGATTTGGGTCAGGATTTGACTTCGTATATCTCTTAGGAGTTAGGATTTTCAGACCCTATAACTGATGAAATTTATTAATTCAGCCTATCTTTAGATACTTGAAGCCGTGAACTAAATAACTAATTCTTTGAAAACTCTTAGATATTTCCCAGGAATGATTTATCATTCGTTCTTGGCAACGATGCCAAAACTGATAGTCCCTTACAATTTCCTAGGTTGAAAAGAGATCAAGAAGGGTAACCTCAAAACATTTCAGCTCAGTAGATATCCCTACTGAGCATGATAGGAATCTCTAAAAGTCTCTTGTGAGCCGAACGACTTTAAATCAAATACTTTTTAGGCTATATATATATATAGTTGTTTGTGTGTTGGTGAAAATTTAGATTTTAGGGTTTGCTCGGCTAGGGTTTGGAGCCACAAATAGGTCTAGGCTATAAGAGTGTAGAAGAAAATATTGAAAGGAGCTAGATGTCTTAGAAGACCACGCTATATTTAGAATATTTTCAATGTAGTATATAAGAGAGAGTGAGGAAGAAACTAAGGGACATAAGTAAACATGATCTCATTAGCTTAGGAAGACATAAACATAACTATGGAAACTAGATAAACAGAGCTTGAGAACAAGAATTTTGTATATTTCAATGTAAGGAATCCATAAAAAGAAGATATACCATGTAGATACATATGTTTTAACCATTAGAAAACAAATAAAATGAATAACAAACACCATGAACCCACTGGGCTAGAGTTCCTTAAAAATAGCTGCAACTGTCTCTGTATTAGCTAAACAGATGATTACATGCAAGCCTCCTCCACAAAAAGTCAAAACCTTCTCTCTGAAAGAGAAATGATACATATAGATTGTATTAGACCACATTCCAACCTTCAGGAGTTAAATTTCTAGGTGTAGAAACTGACTCCAAGATTCTCTCAACCAACAGGTGAGAGTGAGAAGGTGAAACTCAAACACTTCTTCGAGAGTTTGTTTAGGATTTTTCTTCCTTTATGAGGCCTAATAAACATAAAAAACAACCTATCATGTACATTTATTCATGCCTACATCACCTAACCTCTAAAAAAGTGCCATTACATAAATAGTTTTGACTTTGAGTAAGTCAAACTAGAAACTAGAAATTTTACATAGTAAAATTTATAGTTTAAAACATAGAAAAATGCAGAAGCACAACACCAACTTTAAGCTCACTTTTAGGTGCCTTTATGAGGTCCAAATGAATATATGAGATACTGGTCAATTAGACCTTCAAGTATAGTTCCCATAAAAGTTTGAATTTTTTAAAATGACCCATGTGAAGGCCTTCAAAAATCCATTCGCCCAATGTCACTCTAGGAGTGCAACGCTTGTTGAAAAAGGGTCCAGAAAGCTAGTTTTTTGCCACTTTTTTCCACTTTTCTCAGAACATGAGCCACCTCTAGAAAATAGGAGCAAATGGATTTTTAGAGGATGGCAAGAGCTTTCTAAAATTGTAGATTTTTCCTGAAATAGATGCCTAAGGAAAAAGTGCAATGCCAAGGCGCTACACTGCTCGAACTGATGAATTTCTGAATTAGGCTTCAATATTCACAAAAATGCCAAAATTCCTCAGAATTTGCTCAAAATTGTCCAAGAGCTATAAAATTATAGATGTTAAACCTTCATAGATGCTTTAGCAAGCATCTCCTTTCCTTCATATTTTTTATCTTTGTTGTCTTCATTGAGCTTGTCTTCAAGCTGCTTGACCTTGACATTGCAAATCATGTTTTGAGCCTGGTTGTGTTGTGCCATGTGCCTTAGTAGCTGATTGTCTCTGTTTTCCTTCTCTAGAATCTTATCTAAATGATCATTCGCCCTATTGAGCCAGTTCTCCTTGTCTTGATTGACCTCAAGAGAAATTATGTCATTTAGGTCTGGCTCTTCATTCAAAAAAATATGTTTTTCTTCTTCTTCTTCTTGCAATGCCTTCTTTAGCCCCTTTCTTATTGGCCTTTCTTACCTACTCTTCCCTTGTGTTCCTTCAGGTTCACTTGACCCTATGACTACTTTTCCCTTTCCAACCAGCTACAATAATTTGGTTTCCTCTTTTTCCATGATCAATTGCTTCACTTTAAGCTCACTATTCTCTTGTTCAAGGAATGAAATGATGTACCTTTCACTCGCCATGTTGACTCTGAGCTCTTTCATATGATAGTGTTTATCTCTAATAATCTGTTGCATGCATGAAGTCTGATCCTCTTCCTCTAAATCAACTAGCTCAAAGTCATTTTCAACCATGTCTTTATCCCACGTTGTTGATCCCTACTTTGCTGATGTAGAAGGCTTGGCCCCTTTCTCACCATGAGAACCAAACACAAACCTCTTCCCTATCTTGTACATCCTAGTCACCTTAGGCTTAGGTGCTTTGGTTCTTTCAACTGGTTTTCTAGAGGATACCACTTCCATTTTCTATGTTGGCATGCTAGAGGGTTGAGTTGCTACATTGGCTTGATGCCATTTCAGGGCTATTTCAAAAAACATGTCCCAACTCATTCCTTTCTCTGCAAGTTGGTGAAGGACTATAGTCTTGATCATACTATGATGAAATAGGCTAGGGTAGTGCTCCTCGTTCTTCATCTGAATCCACTCTGACATTTTGGCAATGCTCTTGCATAGGTAGTTGCACATATTGAGTGGCTTGTGAGAGGTAAAGTGCATTAAGAGGCAAATATGATAAGCATACAATCTGGAGAATATTCCTTCACATGTAAATAACCTCATGACAATCTTCATCAAGGGGGAATACTTCTCCAATAAGTACCCAAAAGGCATAACATGAGCATGTTTTTCCCTGTATGGTGTGTTCAAGAAGGGTCCATAATACTCAAGATCTAGGCGCATCCCTTTGAACCAATATTCACCATTTTCTGGTAACCCTGTAGCAAGTGAAATGGAGGCCTTTGAAAAAGTGAGTTCAACACCAGGAATAACAACATGTTCACCTTTCAACTAAGTTGCCACCCAATCTGTCAACTTCTCATTGAATCCTACTTCAATCACACTTTTGCAGAAATCCAGGAAATTCACATCTTCAAAGCATTTCTTGATAAAGGGAGATGACTTGATTTCTCTGCAATTTGATGGCTCATACTTGAGTATTTTCCGTCCCTTGTGATGTCACTTCCTCTTTGCTGAAGATTATACTTCCATGATGATAGAAACCCTTTGACAAACTAATTTTTTTCACTTTTGAAAATAGAATCACCTTTAAGGCTGAAACTTGAGCTATGTTTTCACTTTCCTGAGCACTGGAACTTCTTCTTATAGAGGTTTTCAAACTAAAAGCATGATGAATTTGTGATAAATCAACAAATCAATGTCCAAGAGCTTCTTGTCATGCTCTATTCACTGCTTAATTTATTCATGATTGATGGACCTTGGAAACCCTAGCGACCTAATGGATGACTTGAAACTAAATGAAATGATGATGATGACTGACTTTCTTTTATTATGACACCTTCATAGAAATGTGATAGGTCATCAGCAGGAGGGAATTTTCAAAAGATTGAACTCATTTCTAGAGTGACCAAAGAGTGACCAAATTTTACTATGTAAACTTAGTGACATGAAAAATTTGATTTTGATAGTCATGACAAGCTTAATAAAAGCACACTTGATCTAGGTGACAGAATAACAAGACTAACACTAACAGATGCATCATTAAGAAGTTAGATGGTTGAGCATAAGGCGAGAAGATGTCTTCTCTAGAGCTCCTATAGCACATGTGAACACAAAAGTTGGGTTGCTAATGCATGTGCATATATATAATAAATGGAGGAGGCCAAAGACTAGTTTTGATACATGGAGAAGCCAACAAAGTGACAAAATTTAGGTACAGTGAGCATATCTAAAGCTATTGCAGAACTGAGTAGATTTCAATAACATAGATATTAGTTTGCAGAGTAGAGTTTGTGTGGTGGATATGGATAGTAATTTATGTTGTTGGTTGATTATGGCATTAGTGATTTGATGGTTGTATTGGAACCATTTTTTTTGTTTTTTAGAGAGCATCTTGTCTTGTGGTATTTTTTTATGTTGTTTTGCATAGGGTGTTGTTGCTAAGAGTATGAATGCAAAGATGAATCAAAGTTGAGCAGAGAGTCTCAGATCTAGTATGAAAATAGATGAAATGAGGTATGCACAGAGCACAGGATAAATGAATTCATGAGCATGGAGAATGAATTTCAAAGCTTTAGTGAAAAAAAGCATTCTCCATCCAATCAGACTTGGATAGTCCAATCAGGGTTGGGAAAGGATTGTTGATCATGGTGGCATTCAATGGATGGTAGTTCGTAGATCTGTTTGAGAACATAGTCTTCCAAGATGATAAGTAGAATCGAGTCTCCTGGGTTATCAAAGTGAGTTGATTGTATTGAGGTTGAGTCTCCTGACTAATGGGAGTTTTTCATCTATGTAAAATAGATGATTTTTCTTAATAGAAGATTCATAGAAACACAACAACAATGAAGGTGTTTTTTTTCTTGGTGAAGGTTTTTCCACCAAAAGTACTTGTGTCTCATATGGTGATAATTTCTTGTGTTTTTGTTCATGGTTATGTTGCTCATACGGTTTAGTTGTTGGTTATGATTTATGAATAGATATGCAAATCTTTAATGAGTTACTATTGATTAGTGTGTGTGATTCAATTAAGGTAAATAAAAGAAAAAAATTGTGAATAAGTCACACTATTGATTGACCTCCCCTCCTAGTAGTAAAGGTTTCCAACAATTGGTATTAGAGCAGGGCTCTTGGTTGCAACTTCATTTTTGGAGAGTAGATCTAGGATTTGTTGCCAGAAATTCTGATTCTTTTATAGAATGGATTCAAAGTGAATTGTTGTCCTCATTTCTACCAATTACAAGGTATGGAGAAATAATATTAAATCTCAATTATTGTTTAGTGGATCTAGTATTTGGAGATTAGTATGTGAAGGTTATGGAAAGGATCCAATTGTACAAAAAGTTTGATGCATAATCTACACGAATCTTCATGATGATGATATGAAGAGGCTAGTAGGTTTGAAATACGCTAAATAAATGTGGGACAATCTGGAATCTGTATTTGGAAATGGTACCAACAACAATAAGGAAAATGAGAAAAAGAGCAAGAAGAAGAAGGGCCTACAAAATCAAGAATATCAACCACAAGAGTCTCATTCTTCTAGTGCACATGACTCAACTAATTATGAGAAGAAACAAAAAAATCCTAAATCCAAAGGTCTAAATAGTAATTATTTTTTGTTAAGTTATAATTTTGATGAATAAGATTTTGATCATGTAGAAATTCCTAGTGAAGATAAGAATGATATTAAGGGTCTTAGAGATGAGGTTTATAGACTAACAATTGCATGCAAGGATCAGTAAAAAGTATTGCAAATCTGTGATGATAAGGTGGGCAATCTCAAGGAAGAGATTGTTAGCTTAAAGATTAAATCTGCATAATAATAAAAAATTTGAGGAAGGTGTGACAAAGAAATACTAAGAAAAGAAAAATGAATGTGAGAGATTAGAATCTAAAAGGGTATCCTTGAGAAAGGAGTTGAAGATGGAGGAGGGCACTGTGACATTGGATAGTTTGCTTGAGATCCAAAGAGAATGATTGGATAAATTTTTTCTTAGATTTAAAAAGGGTGAGTCTAGTTTGCATGCAAGTAAAAACTCAAAAGTCTAACAAAGAGAACGTGTAGAAAATGATACCAATAGCAAAAGTACAAACCAAGGAAATGAGAATCAGAACCAACAATAGACCAAGTAGCAAAACCAACAACAATTGAAAAGAAAACCTCATGGAGCACCTATATTTAGAATATCCTTTGCTCCAAGAGAGGATCGTGGTAGTTTTATAAAATTTCAAAGGAACAAAATTCCTTTTGTTTCTTTTGTGCATTAGGTAGAACATTACAACTATAAAAATATTGGCATGTTGCAAGAAACTACAGGAGAAGAACATTTAGATCAAATCAACGAAGCCTGCAACAATATCAACAACCAAGAAGATTTTCCATCAAGGATAATCATGATATTTATGGTTATTATTATTCGTGTAACCTGTCTAGCGATAACACATCTAATTATGGATCGAATCGATGGAGGAGGAGAACATTGCATGCAAGGTATAGAATTGAGTGATACACATGTCATAACTATGGTCATATGGCAAGAGATTGTTTTATGCCCCATTACTCAAGGAAAAACCTTAGAGGACAACAAAAACATAGAGCTCCTATTAGAAAAGTAGTGGTGGAAGAAAAGAAGTAGCTAAAGATTGTATGGAGAAAGAAGTAGCAACAACTCTTCAAATAGTGAAGAAGTAGTACCAACAATAGATCAATCATCAAAATTACGAACCAAGGAAACAATAAGTAGAACCAACAACATATCAAGAAACAAAATCAACAACAATTGAAAAGAAAACCTCAATAATCACCTACATTTAGAATATCCCTTGCTCTGAGAGAGGATCATGGCAGCTTTGTAAAATTTCAAAGGAGCAAAATTCCTTTCGTTCCTTTCATGCATAAGGTAGAATGTTACAACTCTCACAAATTTATGCATGTTGTAGCTAACCACAGGAGCAGAATGTCTAGATAAAATCAACAGATCCTGCAATAATATCAACAACCAAGAAGATTGGCCATCAAGTATAATCATGATTTCTATCATTATTTTTTTCATGTAAATTTTTTGGCCATAAGGCATCTGATTACAGATCTAACTGATGCAGGAGAAGAACATTGCATGAAAGTATAGATCTGGCATGAACGATATGATAATTAATCCTCTTGCTTCGTGTCTTGGCCATGTTAAATGCTACACATTTCATAACATTGGCCATATCGCAAGAGACTATTTCTTTCCCCATTACTCAAGGAAAAACTTGAAAGAACAAAAAAAACACTGAGAGCTCCTAGTAGAAAACTAGTGGTGGAAGAAAAGAGAAAGCCAAAGACCGTATGGAGAAAGAAGGAGCAACAACTCTTCAGGTATTGAAGAGAAACCGTTTGTGTAGTCGATGATTATTTCATACATACTTGTAGAGAAATGTATATGATTATGAAACTAGCATAGTCTTAAGGGGATAGTATGGTAGAGTATGACATCTTGAGGAGTACTAGAAGCATGATTTTTGTTCTAGTTCAACCATCCATTTTCATATCAGTATGATACTGTACCCATGAGGTATGATCTCAGGGGGGGTAATATTAGTTGGATAAGTACCTGAAGTAGAATTGGAAACATCCATCAAGAAAGAGGCTTCCAAGGGACTAACATAAGATAGAAGTGAGCCACAAAGCGTTACTAATGCTACCCATAGTTTGACACCGAGCATTCTAACACATGATAAAAGAACATGGGGAGCATAACTCTATTTTTGATGATTTTGTTGAGGTTTTGGATATATCTTAATTGTTAATTCTGGGGTATCAATGCTTGTTATTCATACTATTATTCATTTTCACTCATATTTTCTTTGCAAATGATATATTTATTTTTTACGATTGGAAAATATATGTATATTATCCTTGTTACAACTGTTTTTGATCATCTTCAACTACCCTAGCATGAGGACATGTGGAAATGACATGCATATGAGACTTTAGACTTAGACTAGAAATATGTAGGTTGTTATATGTAGCTTGTTGCAATCATTTACCTTTTATTGTTTCATATTTATGTATTGGTTGAGTGTCATGTCAATAGTATGTTGAGTCATCATGGTATTAGGCATGTCATGGAGGAGTTTCATGGATTTATCTTACAACCACATGTATGGGCTTATGTTGATATAACAATCATGTATTTCAGTCATTGGTCCATAGGATATTATGATAGCAGCTATGCATTTCATTGATAAATCCATGTTAAATGCTCATGATGCTATGTACTTGTATTGTATTTGTCATTGGTTATCTATTCATGAGTCATGAGGTCATGTATGAGGTCTTATGTCACTGCTACAACCATGTATGTACAATGTTATATGTCATTCAGTCATGGTCATGTGGATACTTGGTCCATATGGTGCTTCTATGTGTGAAAATGAAGCATTGTTTACAGCGAAAGCGGTGCATTACAAGTTGGAGCTGATTTAGGAGATGACACATGTTCATGGGGATAATTTTATGTTCCTAGCTTCAACCATAAATTGTTAGCATTATGATCCGTTTGGAGGTGTTCATATTGTGCCTCAAGCTATGATTTGACTATTGGGATTCTTGGCCTCATGCTATAAGCTTAGAGGTTGTTGAGCATTTAGAGATGGTTGATATACTTGTGTTGGTGCTATGTAGTTATGGTGAAGATCATGTGTGGTGCCTCATGTGTATGTTGTTGCATATTGTTTCATATTATGTGATGCTTCTCATTGATGCTATGTGATTTCGTTTTCTGCTATGGAGAGTTAGGTTGGGGCCTTATATGATTGATTTTTCTTATGATTTCCATATGTTGGCATATTGATGTGTGATGTTAGAGGTTGTTGGTGACATGCTGCTATGAATGTAGATTGGTTATATATGTTTATTTTTGCTACTAGTATGAGATATAGATGTTCGTTAACTTACATTATTTTTCAACCATGTGGAGGTCACATGATTCAATACTTGTACCTATTTTCTTCTGACCTCATCATATGGAGTCTACCCTTTTCCATTGATGTCAAAAGGGAAGTGATATAAGAGGAGTTTGATTTGGAGGTTGCATTGTTTCCATCAATGCCAAAGGGGGAGATTATTGGAATTATGGTTGGCGTAGTTGTCGCTAGTGTGTGTTGACATTGATATCAACCTTGTAGCATGTATTCTAGGTGTTAAGTCATGCATATGTTGTATGGTTGTAGCTAGTTATGTTGACATTGGCTATTTTAGCCTCTTGATGATGTAGCCTATTGGGAGTATGGTCTTCATGGAAGAGTTGTCTTTTATTGGCATGTGATTCATCCATGATTTCATGCTTTTGCTCATGGATATGAGTTATTGTAGTGATGGTTTTCCCTTATGATGATGATGGAAATGTATTACAGGTGTGTATAGAGATGTTGCAGCTGTTAGAGGTGAGTTATTGGCCTGGTGTCGACTTGTTGGAGACCCTAACATATTGATTATTTATATAGAGTTGGAGGCATTGACATGATGACTTAGAGCCTTCATATGACCATGATCAAATGGTTTATTCATTCTACTGGATTAGGAGGTGATTTCAGGTACTCAGAGAATGATTCTGCAAGTTTTGGAGAAGTGTTGAATACATTTTGGGGGACAAACGTGGGTAACATGGTCTAGAAGCACATTGGGGGAATTATAACTCATGCTTCCTTCATTAGGAAGTTGTTAGTCCTGTTATGAGAATTGTTCCCAAAGGTAGAAGGAGCTTTACATTGTCCAAAATATTTTCCTACATTCCTTGCACATAAGATGTTTTCGAGGGGTCGCAACAATGGTAATTGCCCACGGTAAGAGTTGGAATCTCCTATTGACTTTAAATACAACTTAGATAAGTGTTTAGGGTGTGAATACATTGATGATATGAGTAGTGGAGATGGTGGAGAAATTTTCTTAAGTAGAGGATTAAAGCCATCATTCAAAGGTTAGAAGGTTGAGTGCAGGGCGAGCAGATGTCAGTGCAGACAGAGGAGGTCGAGCTCCCAGAACAAATGTGCACATAGAGGCTAAGTTACTGGAGTATGCGCATATACAGAAGAAACAACAAAGGTTAGAGACTAGTGTTGATGCATGGAGAAACCAACACAGTGACAAAGTTTTGATGGAGTGAACAGATCTGAAGCTAATGAAGAACTAAGTATATTTATGTAACAAAGATAAAAATTTGTAGAGAAGAGTTTGTGTGGAGGATATAAAGAAGATTTTATGTTGTTGGTTGATCACAACATTAGTGATTTGATGGTTGTATTGAAGCCACTATTTTGCTATTTAGAGATAATCCTTTTTGGTGGTGTTATTCATGTTAATTCACATAGGGTCTTTCCGCTGAGACTGTGAATGCAAAGATGAATCTGAGTTGACCAAAGACTCTAGGATCTAGTATGAAAATAAAATAAACAAGTTTTTCATAGATTAGAGTAGTGAATTCGTGAGAGTGGAGCAATTATTTCGATGCTTCATTGAAAGGAACAATTTTTCCATCCAATCAGAGTTGGATAGTCCAATCAGACTTGGGCGAGTATCGTTGATCATGGTGGACTTCAGCAGATAGTAGTGCATAGATTCATGTGAGAACATACTGTTCTGAGATTATCAGTAGAATCGAGTCCCTTGGTTGCTCGAAATCAACTGATTATAGTGAGGTCGAGTCTCAAGATTGATGGGAGTCACTCATCTATGTAGAAGACATCATTTCTTTTAATAGAAGATTGAGAGAAGTGCAACAATAACGAGGGTGGATTTTTTTTCTTAGTGAAGGGTTTTCCACCAAAAATACTTGTGTCTCATGTGTTGATACTTTCTTATGTTTATGTTCATGGTTATGTTGCTCATATGGTTTACTTGCTTCTTATGATTTATGCATAGATCTCCAAAGTTTAATGAGTTGCTGCTAATTAGTGTGTGTGATTTAGTTAAAGTAAATAAATGGAAAAATTTATGAATAAGTCACAGTATTGATACACCCCCTCTCAGTAGTACTCAAAGTTTTCATGATAGTGGAGTAGGGATTTGAATTGTCAGTAAAAGGAACAATTTCTCTATCGAATCAGAGTTGGATATTCCATTCAGAGTTGGGCGAGGATCATTGATCATGGCAAAGTTCATTAGATAATAGTCCATAGATCCCTGTGAGAACTTAGTGTTCCGAGTTGATTAG
>APFE031336970.1:91716-123433 GCA_000404065.3 Pinus taeda | reverse complement strand
TTCATGATCAAGTCCAATGGTTCTTGCCTTGTCATACCCAAGGCTCTTGTATCCTTTAGGGGCATCATTTATGGCAGAAACCATTTCGTGCCAATAAGGTGAGCGAAGAACATTGAATGGTATCTCACGTGCATAGAGAAACTTGTAAACCTTTCAATCCACATCATTCCTACACCCCTCATCAAGGAAATTTGATATGGTTCTATGCCTTAAAGCTGATGACCCTGTGCCTCCATATCCACTGCCTTGGGAGGATGCTGAAGGAGTTCTTTGTGCTTGTGATTGTGCGCTTGGGTCAAAGAAACCCCTTGATTTTTTTGATTTGTATTGGGCTTCCTCCTCTTCCCTTATGTATTTGGCTCTATCTGCTGTTGACACCGCTGGACAAGTTTTGATTCCTATTTGTTTGTCTCCATCCCAAAGCCTTTTCCCGCAGAGGTGTTTTTTGGCACGGGTGTATGAACCTATGTAATCATTGTTGCAATGGGGGCAATGAAATTTAGTGGTTCCACCCCCTCTCCCTGCTCCAGGCCTATTAACATATTTCCACATTGGGGTTTGGTCTTGTTTAGTTTTATGAGAGTCATGTTCACCCTCCTCCAGCTCCTCCTCACCAGGGTTTTCATCAAATCCACTTTCTCCAGCTTCTTCATCCCCCTCTTCATTTTGGCCCCTCCGTTTCCTACTCTCCAGCACTATAATAACCATAAAAGGGACCAAGAAGAGGAAAATGCCAAGAAATATAGCCAGGTCCATGATGTTTGATATTTGTAGGTTTTTGAATCTGCAAATTAATTTAATTTATTTAGATTAATAAATCTAATTTAGGTTCATGATTTTTTTACTAAATATAGTTAATAAACTAAATAAACTAAATTAAACTAACTAAATTACTACCTAACTAAATTAAACTAACTAAACTAACTAAATTACTAAGTTACTTACCTCTCTGCAGGCTTGCTCCTCGCTCCTCGGCAATTGCTCCTCGCTTCTGCTCGCTCCTTTGCTCTTGCTCTCCTTGCTCTGGCTCTCATTCAAGTGATAATGAAATGTTTGTTTGCCCCATTGGGCTTTTAAAACAATTTTTTTTTTTTTAAATTAGAAAAAAATTTCGCGTCCGCGGATTTTTTTCCGCCCGGATTGCTCCCGGCGGGGGTCGATTCACTCCCGAAGCGACGAGAGCGATGTCGCTCCCTAAATTGGCAGGGAGCGCAAATTTTTTTATCGGGAGCGCACTCCCGAGCCGCTCCCGCCCAGAGCGCGGATTGGGAACGGGAGCGAGGGGGGGGGAGCACTCCCCCACAACGCTGACCCAATGCCTCAAATCTCAACACATGTTTAATCACTTGTTCAAGGTCCCAAAAGAATTTTGCATTACATTAACCGATACAAGAACAATGATAACAAGATACATGCATTTGACAAGATAACGAGAATAGCATCAAACTTTCGGCTCACATGAGAAAGAGAGTATATACATTCATCAATTTCGCATTATAAAGAAGCTCCAAAGACAATAGCAAAAATTCATACATCATAGTGCATCAAGAAAGCTCCAAAAGTTATCCGAGCAAAAAGTGTGAAAATCTCTCAAAAGATACCAATCCAATCCAAATGATGATGAGAGGTTAGAATGAGTCTCTCTCATATTTATACAACTCTAAAGGGGATTTGATTTGCCTAATTGGCCTAATTTAGCCCCAAATAATAAAATAATACATAATAATGACATGACCCGGTGACAAGCCCACCAAGGTAGCTCAATAATAAAACGAATAACCTCTCAAGAGGGCAAAAATGATGAATATGATGAGTCGTTGGGCCATTGGGGAGGCCTAATGGAGTCTAAATGTGCCAAGTTGAGTGAAAAGGCTTCAAACATAGTGGGCAGGGGTTGGCCCCTTGTTTTCCAAGCAAGTCACATGTGGTGCTCCCAAGTGGGTGTGGGGGCACAATGACATCCTCATGGGTCTCCAAGTGGATCGATAATGCATGTAAACCATCTATGAGGGCTAGGATGATGACATAAGCCCTCCCTTTGTCTCCTGGAATGAGACACATCCTCATCTGGACCCTGGAACGTCTACCAAGTGTATGGTGCAAGTGTGGAGTCGGTTGGGCATGGTGAACCAGGTGCATCATCCTCATCCAAAAGGTGGAACACGAGCAATCACTGAATGGTGTTGGGGATCCATGAAGTGCTCTCTGTTATGGTGGAGGCCCATGCCTCCCAACGCTCACCCTACAAGTGTCAATGTGGCCCTCTGGAGGGCTTGGACCCCATATAGGGAAACCAAACCCCAAAATGGAGACCCACCTACAATCCTGCATAAGATCCAATGCATCCCCTTGCCCTCCAATATAAAAAATCATTAGAGTAAAAGAGCTTACAAATCATGGAATCAAGTGGGCAATTCATGGTGGCATGTCCTTCCATAGTAGACTTTGGCATGTACAGGTGTCTCTAAGCTCAATAAGGGGGTTAGCCAAGCACCCTATAAGGTGGTTTCAGCCTTTATAGGGGGTGGCATGTCCATGGTACATCCATCAATGGGTAGGTGGCATGTGATATAGTGATGGGATGGAGTGGGGATCAGGGAAAGGCACAAGGGTAGCTATGATAAGGGAAGTCCACACTTGGATATATGAGCGTAGGAAGGAGAAAATCGTTGTACATGAGTTACCCCGGCCTTTTTTTTTCCACCCTTCTTCATATGTTTTTTGCCTTTTGACTGATTTTTCTTCATGACTGCTCGGGGCTCCAGGGGATGAGAGCATTATGTGTGGAATATAGTAGTAGATACCCCATTTTAAGGTGGAGCAGCTCATTGCCACCCAGGCTAAGTCACATGACACGAGGACACGAGACATGAAGGACACGTAAATACGAGTATTCAATACGAAACGTAGCAACCTGGAAATAGGACACGAGGGACACGTTTTATATATATTTAATAAATAAATAATATATATGTATATACATACCGACTGAAATATAGTTTTTTATCCATATTAAATTGCAGGTTGCAGCTTATCGAATCAAATTAAAATATAATTACTTCAAAGTTCTTAGTTTATTTTAAAAAAATAAATAGAATCAGAATTTACTATTTAGAAATTAGAATGTGATATTGAATGATTGTTGCCCGAATTCTTTGCATCCTTATTTTATTTTATTGTTATTTTATTTTATTGCATGGTAGTTTACGAATGGAGAGAAAAATGCCAAATGTAATAATAATTACACAGTTAAGTTTTGTTACGAGTAAAATATGGTTTAGATAGTCAAAATGACAAATAACGTTCAACTGAAGCACGAGATGTGATTTGACAATTAATTTTTTTTGTTAAATATAAAAAGAGAAGTAGTTTGACAATTTACAGGTGTTTCTAGATTCCAAATATGATAGAAAGTTGTGTGATAAAACATAAAACCAATTAGAGAATCGGAAGACCGAGAAATAAGAGATAAGCCATTAGCTAAATACAAAATCTATAGTATCAATATGACGAAATATATTTAGATTAAAAATGAAAAGTCAATAACATCAAGTAAAAAGTAAATAAGATTGGGTCTCATCTAATTTTGGTTTTTTGGCGATAATAGTTTGATAGTGTAGTTTTATGAAATTAAAAATAACGCTAAGCTAAATCATTTTCCATCCAACATTAAGATTAACGCCGAATTAAGATTAACGCTGAAAAAACCAATGCGAAGAGCCACAACGTGAGTGATTTAGGGCGTAATTAATAGCAGCTAAAACAGAAAACAGAAGTTGCGTTGAAAACCATAACGCATAAGGTGCAAACGCATCTTCCAACGTTCAAAACCATAAAAGAGTATTTAGATATTTTTAATTTTAAATCATTTGAATAAAATATATGTCATGAACTGCAAATGAAACGTTAAAAGAGGTCAAAACATTTGAATAAAACATATGCCATGAACTACAAATGAAACGTGAAAACGTTGTGGAAAGTGCCAAGTTTCCAAACGTATTCAACCAGAGGAAAAAATGTTAGGGCAACGTTTTCTATAAACCGAATACTCGTTTTCCAGGAGCAAGACACGACTAAAATGCCCAGATACGTTTTACGTTTCAGAGGACACAACAAAAAACGTTTTCGACACATTTTAGGGCCGTTTTCGTGTCCGGCACGTTAAATACGGGACACAAGACCTTGGAGCACGTGTCCTGTGACTTAGCACCCAAGGGTTCGGACAATCATGGGTTCCTTAATGTGGAGGGGGCTCATCTAGGACCCGTAGTAATCAATGTGATGGCCATGAATGAGGGGTACAACTCATGTTTGGCTATTTCCCACGTGCTAAATTTGTATGTCACGGCCATCTTTTGCATTTTGTGGCACATTTCCTAATATAAGTGGCCAAATTATGCTTTTTCCTTTCTTTTTAGTTGCATAAACCTTTAGGCGTCATTCCATGCCCGACCCAAAGTGTGTACAAGGGGAGAGGGAGGCTAACCCTATGTGGACCCAATGGACACATGTGGACCCGGATGGGAAAAGTGATGAATAGCTTAAAACAAGCGGAGGTGAGTGATGTATATGGCGTCGGGAAGCAGGACCACGCAACCAAAATCGATATTTCCCATGTAGTGCCATCCCTAAAGCTAATGGCCAGTAAAGGATATCCCACGGGACTAGAATACAAGGCTAACTACCGAATTGGGCAGAGGAGACAAGAATACAAACCTAGTCCACGCTTTCCACCAAATCCCCCCACCAATCCATGCCCAAAAGTGTCCATGATAAGCAAACAAAATTACTCAACTAAACCAATGAAAAGTCATACCTTTGGGGTCAGGAGGCCCACCTTCAAACATGCGATCATAAAAGATGGGCGAGGGACCAGAAGGTTGGCTCAGGTGGTAGAGAAAATGGCACATAGACCTATCTGGTGACTACAAGGGGTTGTTGGCTATCGGCTGAGGACCATCTTGGAGAAAAAAATTCTCCTATGGATATCACCCACAAAGTGGTGGGTAACAGGGCTCTTTTATGCTTGTTTGGCTATTTGGTCCATAACAAAATCTCTTATCCATCTGCTATGAAGTGGAACCTTCAAGGCACTTGGCCATCCATTTTGCTACAAAGATACTACCTTAAGACGCAACATCAATAAGGCCTAGACTACCCTCCTCTTCCTTAGGCATTGCACATGTACTAAGGAACCATATGAATTCGCCAATCAACACCATACCTATAGAAAAACTAATGATCTTCTCAATTTCTTGAACTAGATCTTGCTTGACAACCAATAAGAAATGTGGGATTTTCTAGAAACAGAAGATCCATATACTACCAAATAAGAAGCTTTGCTTGAAGTCTTTCTAAACACCAAACCCACATGTCCACAACTAAAAGTTTAAAATAGATTTACTTGCATGTGGTTAACACCTAGTCATTCCAAAAAAAAATTTACATTTATCATGCTAATGTCACATGAAAAAGTTGAAGTTCTTGCCTAGTTTGATTTAGGTAAACCATCAAAAAGGCATAAAGGAAGTGATCATATATGTCTATAATGCTCTTTGATCAAGTTGTCGCCTTCTCCCAAGGGGTGGTGATGCATCACCCTAAGGGGATGCAACGATGACTCAAGGGCATCCTTGGGATGTGCCTCACAAAAGATGGATGCCTCCTATGATAAGGGGATATCTAACTTGACATGGGATGTCTCCTACAAAAGGGAAATCACAAATATCTTTCGCCCTGCAAAATTGTTGTTTATCAGACCATGGGATGCAGACTCCACACTCAAAGAATAATCTTGAAAACGCTAGATAACTTTAAAGCTTGAAAGCTATCAATAAAAGCAATCTCTGAATACACCTATAAACATATTCCACAGAAAAGTAATAACAGCATCTACACAAATCTTAACTCTCAATCACATCTATCTTCTATTGAAACAAGGAAGAAGAAAATGCAATAACTCAACCAAAAACTTGCTAACCAACAAAGTAGTGCAGTTGACATCTCCTTTATAGAATAGGATGAAATGGGAAGCTACAACATATCTGGTCACATGCATAAAGTGCTCAAGGGAACTCAATCAAACCCTAACTCTAGTCTGATCACCTAATGTGACCTCACTGCATTGGTAAGAGTGCAAAGTAAATGCACCTCAACTGAAAGATGAACTGGAGCATGCGAGAATGCATCCTTTTCCTTGAGATCTCTGCCCTCCACCTAAACTGGAACCTTATCATGCAAGAGCACTCTGATTAACTAGAGAGCTGCACCCTGTCTAAGAATAGACCATGAATATCCAACGCTGAACTAAGCTAAAGCAAAACTGGAATTGCTAAATCTGAAACAGCATGCCAACTGGAATTAACTGAAGGTGGCAAAACTGGAAATGTTCTAAGATTGATGCACGTAATCTGAAGGCATGCATATTACCTCTACTCTTCCTCATAACGGTGACCCCCTTACACTTTGTCGTTCACAGAAACCAAGACAAACTGCTGCCATTACTGCTGTTATACAGCCCTAAGAGCAATCCCATTGCTTCTGTACGGATTTGCTCCTGTACCTGCCGAAGGAGTGCATCCTGGTACCATGGAGAAGACAGTCCAAGCTAAACAAGGTAAAATCTAGCAAAAATAAAAAGAAAATAAAAAATAATAATAATAATCTGAAGCACTTTTTCAAATATTTATAAAGCTGACCTATATTACAAATCCCAACCTAACTTACATATCACCCCCAACAAAAAACTGAACCCACAATCCACTATGAAATCCAAAACCCTGCACGTAAGGGAGAGAAAGAAAAAAAAAAAAAATCAGAGAGCAAATTTGGAGGGAGCAGCATACTGAAGGCTTGGTAAAGTAGGATGAAGTACTTGAAAATCTAACAAATATATAAAAAGAAAAACATAAAAATATGTGAGGCACTTTTTCAAATATTTCTAAAGCTGACTTATATTACAAATCCTAACCTAACTTACATATCACACCCCAACAAAATACTGAAACCACAATCCACTAAGAAATCCAAAACCCCGCACGTAAAAAAATAAATCCATAGAGCAAATTTGGAGGAGGAAGCGGCATAGTGAAGGCCTGGGAAAGTAGGGTGAAGATTTTGAACGAAGCAATGAAGACTGAGTATTTTTCATTTGTAATTTTTTTATGCTTTATACATCTTTCTGTCTCATGTGCCATCACGTGTCCATCCCATGCCAAAGCCGTCTACCCTGTTCCCTGTACTATATTCATAAATTTGGCTATAGTCTTCAGCAATCCCAAACCTTGGTCAACCTGTCCCTTCCCCGGCCCCCAGACCTCAAAACATCCTACAAACGTTAAACATAATCAACGCCACTTTGCACTGATGGATATATCAATTATAATCAATTAACTGTGAATAATTTCATTTGTAATTTCACATCAGCTCTAATAAGGGGTTCTATTAAGAAAACCTGTATGTCACCTCACCCAAGTATTGATTTTAACTCCCCTATTCGTTCCTAATGTCGGTCAAACCTGCATTCCAAGTAATTTCTTAAAGTTCCCTTGGATTTATTTTACAACATTTACATTTTCTAAGGTGTAAAGCAGCCCTTGGATGGACTACTAATACAAATTTGGCATGCTGTTCCAGTAAATTTCAACGTCGTCTTCAGAAATTCGAATTTAGCTTGTTTAAATTTATTCTGTTTGAAGCTATATTGTTTTATTTAATCTGAAAAATCCTCTGGTACAAGGGTGCTCTCAGAACGATGAAGTGCAACCAACCATGAACACTCTTTAGCGATGTCTCCGTTCCTAGAAAGTATAATTTTGTTGAACCCTTTCAAAATGTTCAATCTGAAAAACTTTAACCATCCCCTAACGTTCAATCTTTAGTTTAAATGTCTGTATATTTACGAACAACTCAGAGAAGTTTTACTTGATTACAAAGTTGGTTTTGGGAACATTTTTACAGTCAAATACTATGCTGCAAAACAGTCCATGATGTTTTTCCAGGTCCAATGCTGAAAATCAGCCCGTTAGAATTATAAATTTAGGTTTTATCCATAAAGAATTCACTGCGCAGCACTTTACAAAAGGGGGGAAATCAAGCCCAAAAGAAATAAAGAAAATTTCCTTACCTCTCTGATCTCATTAAAGCTTACTGCATAGAATGTAAAGGCAGCTGCTACAGCAATACTAAGAACAGGAATCACCATCTCGGCTGGGTCCATGCTCTTATCCTCCTATAACATATTAAACCAAATACACATTAACTGAGTTCCTGCAACAACATATTCCACTTCAATCTCATGATGCAACTATGAGATGCATCAAATTCTGTAAGTCATAACAATATAATAATTCACTGCTTTAATTGTTAGTTTAAAGCTAGAAACAAACACTAGAAGCATCAAACCCACTAGACCATTTATTTCCTGAATAGAACAGAAAAGCACTGCATGCAAGAAAGCCTATTACAACTCCTAAACTTTTCACAAATTTTCAAAAACAAAAAGGTTGGTTATATTCATCAGACCTTCAAAGTGACTCCTGTTTATGCTTAAATCGTCCAAAAAGGAGGATTATTTCTGCCAAAACCTTGGAATTGCAACAACCCAATACTGAAAACTGGTAAATAAATGACTTATATGCACTTAAAGATTCTAATCACAGCAGCGCAATCCTTCGCATTTTCGGAAACCCATATGCAAATCATTGTTTACTTCAACAACCTAATGCTCATGGTCAATATTGTGAATATGGTCAAGAATTTCCGGAAATTTAGGAAAAAAGCTGTGTAAAATATTTAATCCTGCTCTAAGAATTAGATAGGTGCAGTGTGCAACTGAAACATTACAGTGATTGCAGATTACATCTTTTACAGTTTTTATCCAGGATTAAATCTAATCTGTTTTATGATGAGTGCGGTGTCCACATGAAACATTACATTGATTGCAGATTAAATCCTCTACAGTTATTAATGCAGATTAAATCCTTTACAGGTTTTGGGTAGATTAAATCTTTACAGCTTTTGGGTAGATTAAATACTTCACACAATTTTCTTCAGGAAATTCTTGGCAACTCTGAAAATCTGCACTCACTCGTAACCAATGCACTCACTCACAACCAATGCATAGTTTACAGAAATAACGGGTTGTCACCTTGTCAAAACTCATATCTGGTGTTGTTCCTTGCAGTTACAGCAAAATATTATCGCCAATTCAAGAGAAGAAAATCCCAAAATAATAGAAGAAAACAGCGATTGTGGGTGGTTTTCTGAAAAGACTGAAACGAGATGAAGAGAGTGGGGACTGCTGAATGCAGAGACCGATCTTGTATAGCTGTCGGTCGGGAGCGGCCGTAAGCGGTTCGAATGCAACCACGTAACAGATCGTACAACGACGAAATGACAATCACGACCAACACACACGCGGTACCATGAGATTGGCCGTGGTTTAACACTTTCGCCGTATTATTATGGGAATCGGATCACGATAATTCTGCAGCGTTTACAATTTCACCAGTGTAAGATTTCAATCTCTGCTCAGTTTTTTTTCACGAAAACACGTCAGAATTCCTGATTAATGATTGACACAAACCAAGCAAGGTTACAAATTAAAAGAGCGTAATTGATTAAAACTGGTCGATCGTAAATGACGGCATTGCACTGACACGGGATCATGTTTTGCCGACTTGTCGGAGGCGCAATCTGATTAATCGATTAAATGTATTTTTGACTGCTTTGAAATATTTAGATTACAGATTATAAAATTTAAATTAAAAAAATCCGCTAGAAAATAACATCATGTTATTTATATAATAACAATGTTTGGTAATTAAAAAATATTTGATTTTAAATCAATGAGTGGGAGTGGCCCGTGGGTTTCTTGTCGCATAGAGTGTCTTGTTTCATAAATAAATAAAGAAATCTTATACATCAATCTAGTATAGTATCTGATTTAAAGGTGATTTTAAAATTATATATATATATCAAATATATTAATTAATTTAGTTTATTATTTATAATATATATATTATAATTAAATTAATTATTTTTCGAAAAGATAATAAAAAAATATTTTTTAGTAACAAGTGGAATTGACAATCACCATGGTGTGGTACTCAAGTGACAATACCATTAATTTCATCAGATAACATTATAAGTACTAGGTGCACCAGGACTATTGCTAATGTAAATAAGATAATTTTGGCTACAACAATATATAGTATTATTGTGATAAGTGATCAGTTTCATTCACTACCACTAATGTGATAAGTGGTCAGTTTCATCCATTGTCACTATAAACTACTAAGTACACCACAACTACAAGTAATGTGAACAAGATAATTTCTTTCTTTTTTAAATGATTAGCAGATTTCGAACCCAAAGTAATCTTGTACTTCCCTTCATGGAATGAATTGTGCCTATTAACACTATAAGCACTAAACCCACTAACACTCTTGTACTCACCCCTAGCTGTACTTTGAACATGAGTTAACCAAGAACCTCTTAAAAATAATTTAATTTGCAATATAAAATTTAATTAATTTTATATAATGGAAATATATATATATATAAATAATATATATATATATATATATATATTATATTATATATATATATATATATATATATATTGAAATCAGTTTGAATTCATTTTAATTTTGGATCTATTAAGGGTAAAGAGAGATCAAATATTTTGAGTTGTAGAGTTTTTTAATATGAAAAGAGATTTAGTCCCTCTAAAATTAAGATGGATCTAAGTTTATCTAATTTTGATTTATGGCAAAGCTAGACACTAAATTGGTGTATGAAACATTTTCTTCTTCTTTTTATAAAAAAATATAAAACATCTTATTTATATAACAAAGAACTCATCTTTTCATCAAAATTTAATCATTAAATTCTTATATATATATATATATACATTACCTTACCCCTCTCTAGAATTAAACTTATAAATTTAAAAAACACACATCTCATAACCAAATTAATTCAAATTATATCAAATAAAAAAACTTTTACATAAATTATGAAATTGAAAACCATTTTAATTATAAAATAGAATTAAAAATTTTTTTTTTTTTTAAATATAGAAAATTCTTAATGTTCGAGGCCAAAGATAGTCTATGGGACAAATTATCTCTTGATATGTTTGATGTATTCGACTCTTTTTCTGTGAAGCTTCAAAATACATGCTCTAAATTTCTCGACAAATCCCTTGCTAAATAGATTATCCCAAAAACTAACTGCCAACATATGTCTACATATACTTTTAACTATACTAACTCAAACTATATCCCATATACTTTATAAAATTAAAAACCATTTTTAACTATAAAATATATATATTTTCGTGCGTATAAAATGGTCTTGAGACCATCCACATTATGCTGACGCTTAAAATAGGACCCATATACCATCCATCCTTGAAATTGGATCCATATTTTTTGACATCAGACAGATTATGTTTCTTAGGCCCAACGCATAGCCTAGGTTGGAGAAAGCTGTTTGAGCTTTAAGATATTATTATCATATGGATTATCTCATGCGGGCGCATTATATCAATAGTTGCAAAACATACACGTAATTTGTATTTGTTGAAATTACGAAGGTAAAATATTTGAGAAGTCAAAATGTTTGGTGGGTTTTTGGGATTTTCCACGACAAGCGTATTCCATGGAATAATGGGTTTCAAAATGTTGGGGGTCTTTTGGATTTACATAACAACCATGTTTCATGCAATAATGTGCTTACATATCAGGCATATTAAACTTATTACAGGTGTCATCGTAGTGGTTAATTTAAATGTAGGTTAGGTATCTGCATTATATAAGTAATTTTATAATTTAAGTAGAAACTATATTTATGTGAAATTATAATTTAACTATATATTATAAAAAACAAAGACTATACCGTAGTTAATATTTGTTAATTTAAATATAATTTAATTAATATATATTATATATATATATTATATATATATTAAGATAAAAAAAAATTACCACAAAAATAAAATAATAATAAAATAAAGAGTTGTATAAAATAATTAATAAAATAAGAAGTTTTTAGTGTGATATTTTGGTCATGGTGGAGAAATTTGAGATGAAATCTTGATTTGTGTTATTTAAACTAGTTTTTTTATTATTTTTTCAGAGAGAAAAAGTAATATTGTTTTATATTGAGACAATATAAAAGCATCGAAATATACAAAAAGTGGTCCGTGTATCAGCCATAGGAAGCATCGAGGGCAGATACAACTTCAAAGGTCCTTAAGAGACAATTATACGGCATCAAAACCAGATCAATACACATAGTACTGAATGACTGAAACAGAAACAAACAAAAGGCATTGTGGGAGCAATCGCAGAAGTTGGGACCAAAAAACCAAACAGAAATAAACCATCAAGGCATACAAAAATAGAAAATAGGAAGAGAGAAATTCTGCATAAGGCAGGAGTTCTCATCCATCCTTGCTTCTATAGACCATGTTCCAGATGGCAAAAATGTTTTGCAGGATGGAATTTAGGGGATCCCTTGAGTCTTTGAAAAATTTTGAGTTCCTCCATTTCCAGGCGCACCATAGAACAATTAAGATAAGAAAACGTCGTGGATCTCTTTGCCTGCTCCACCATTCGAACGCTACATGGGTAGAAACAAAATCAACGTGAGGAAAACCATAAAGATAAGCCAGATCATACCAGATTTGCCGAGTGGAATTGCATTGGAAGAACATGTGGAAATTAGACTCCTCGGCAGATTCGCACATCGAACATCTGCTAGGACCATGCCAGCGTCTTTTCCTTAAGTTATCCCATGACAAATTCTTGTTGTTGAACACCAGCCACGCAAAGTAGATAATTTTTAGGGGGCATCCCGCCTTCCAGAAGACCACAGGAAACTTTTCACGTGAGGGAGAGGCCTTCGAATAGATCATGTCAGAGTATATGTCTCTTACCCGCGCCGGCAGTTGAGTGTTTGGCACGAACCATGTTAGATGATCCGCCAGCCCGAAACGTTGAAACCCATGGCTACCAAGTACATCAAGGACAGATTTCCAAGACACAACCAGATTATCCGGCAAGCAAAGGTCGCTTGCGTCCTTCCATATAGGGGTAGAGCCATGCCAAGCGGATATGAGATTATCCCATGTAAAGATACCACTCCTGTGAAGAAAAGATAATAGATTCCCAGGAATGATAATGTCACTGTGACCACACATAATGGGATCGATGCCAATTAGAATTCTACTTCCAGAGTAAATCCTCCATTTCAGATTCTTTAAAAAATACTGCTCAATCTTCCGTAGACTAAGCCAAATCGCAGAACCGTGCTTGATCCCAATCGACCCAGATCTGTACCAAAATTCCAAATGTTTACCTTTCAAGTATTTCAATTTAACAGTGTTACTCCAAGGACCTTCGCCATAGATACCTCTCCATAGCATTTGACATAGGAGCGCTCTACCAAAGATCCTTAAATCCATAAGTCCCCATCCACCGAGGCACTTGGGTAAAGAGATACTATCCATTTTGGCGAGATGAAATTTCCGTTGATCTGTCTTTCTGCCCCAGATAAAATTAGCCGAAACCTTGTTCATCTTCTGAATGATGCTTGCTGTGAGGTAGAACAAGTGAGCCCAGTAGACAGCCATCTGCGACAAGACCGCTTGAGTTAATATAATTCTGCCTACCAAAGAAAGACTCCTATATTCCCATGCCGAAATATTTTTATAATATCTTTCTCTTAACCAATGCCAATCATTCTTAGAGTAGCCTTTAGCTTTGAGCTGGAAGCCTAGATATTTAAGGCCATCCTTGAGCGATCTAGTCTCAATACCAAACAAGGTCGCAATCCATAACACCAAATCCATGTTGGGATTATTGTGAAAGAGGGTGGATTTCGACTTATTAATAATAAGCCCCGTGGTTCTTTGGAATCTTTCAAGGATGTCATTTAAGCATATCCACGAATCCCTACAGAGCATTGCACAAAGAAGCACATCGTCCACAAACAGGTTGTGCGATATGAAATTTCTCCTGCAAATCTTGACAGGCCTACATCTGTTTTCTGAAACCGCTTTGTTGATATGGATGCTAAGAGAGTTCATAGCTAGAATAAATAAAAGAGGCGACAGGGGGCATCCTTGACGAAGCCCTCTTTCAACAAGAAAAAAAGGGGAAGGTATTCCATTGATAATAACCGCATAGTTAACATTTTCTACGCACGCCATGATCGACCGGATGGAATTAGGCCTCATTCCAATCTTCGCCAATAAACATATGATAAACCCCCAGTCTAAACAATCGTAGGCCTTCTGTAGGTCAATTTTCAATATGGCCGCATCCATATTTTTTGAAATCGTAGAGAACATGCATTCCTGTGTATTGGCCACGGCATCCAAAATGTTCCGCCCTTTTAGAAAAGCATGCTGGTCCTTGGTGAGGAAGGAAGCCAGAGTTTCTTTTATTCTTTTCGCAATAATTTTTGAGATGATTTTAAAAGATATGTTGCATAATGAGATCGGTCTAAAATCATTAAAGGAATCCGCATCCACCTTTTTAGGAATTAGAGCAATCGAATTGGATGTAGTAATGTGGTGGATGCTACCTGTCATTCTAGATGCTTCAACCATCCTCAATAGATCTTGTTTAATGATATCAAAAAAATGGGTATAAAATTCAATTGTCCAGCCGTCCAGGCCTGGGCATTTGTCCTTTTTAAAGGCCTTCAGGATTCCATACAGTTTTTTCTCTGTAACTGGCTATAACAGGGACTCGTTCTTTTCATCATCAAACATTTGAGGGACCAATTCGATACCCCAAAGGATGTCCTGGAATGCACTGCCCTCCCCTCTACAATATTTATTCTTAAAATATCGTACAACTTCCCTTGAAATGTCTTGTTGAGAAACGAAGAAACCCCCATTTCCATCACTGATCTTCCAAATGGTATTTTTCTCACGTCTGGCATTTGCAAATTTATGAAAGAATTTCGTGTTCTTGTCCCCTTCTTTGAGCCATATAGCCCTGCTTTTAAGCCTCCAAGTAGTTTCTTCCTGCTTCAACAATGTGTGTTTTTTCCTTTCGAGCTCCCTTATCTGGCATTTCGTGCTGAAGGGACAATAATTGTTATCCATGGATTTTATAATGTTGTCCAGCTCCCATTGAGTATCTAGAATCGCCTGCCTGTCCTTCCTCCTTTTGTCAATTTTCCATTCTTTAACTAGCTTTCTCATAGCCGCCATCTTGTCTCTAAAAGTCAATATTGGGGGAAGCATTGCTCTAGCAGATAAATCCTTCCAGGCATTGGAAATGATATCATTAAAGGCAGGGTCTTCTAAACATGTTCTATTGAATTTAAAAGGGTACCCCTTCCTGTATCCCTTTTCCCGCCAATTGAGAAAAATTGGTCTATGGTCAGATACAAAAGCATTCCCAATCGAAGAAAAAGGCATACACAATTTGTCTATAATGCCAACATGCACTATAAATCGATCAATTCTTTTGGCAATATATGCCTTCTCTGCTCTGCCAATATCCCATGTTGGCTTCATATCCGATGGGACGATATCAACAAAATTTTTGTTCATAAGTTCAAACTTTATGCGGTCAGCAAGCGGATCCATTTTTCTGCAACATCCCCAGCATTCATCAGGGCTTAATGTAACATTTAAGTCACCTGCAATCATCAAATATTCGATATCAAAAAGATCTGATGCAAAAAAAACCTCTCCCAGAAAGGAATCCTATTCTTGTAAGGCGCATAGGTATTTAAAATGTTAATGGGGAAGCCCTTTCCCCTGATATAAGCTGAGATCACAATGTCGGAGAAGCACTTGTAAGCTTTGGCACAAATCCATTGGGGATCCCAAAGAGCTGCAAGCCCCCCGGACAATCCATTAGCTTCAGAGGCCACCAAGTGCCATGATGGAAACATTTTTCTAAAATAAGAAATGGATGCCTGTCTACTGTGCATAGTTTCCTGAATTAAAATTAATTTCGGTCGAGCTGAGTAGAAGATATCCTTTAGCGCAAAGAATTTTAGGTCTGCGCCGAGACCTCTAATATTCGTAGATACAATGACTGTCATTTTGAGGATTCTCCAGCCACATTTGCTCTAAGAGGCTGAGATTTCGTCAAATCATAAATGGGAACATCGACCAAAGATAGGTTCCTCACCCCACTGTCTATAACAATGGACCTCCCCCTAAAATGTCTGCTGCCCCCCCTGGTTTTCTTCCTCATAGTAATGTTCTTAGCAGAATTCGGGCTAATGAAAGGAGAAACGTGTTCCGAAGGTTTATGGATGGTTAGTGGCTCCAACTCGAGAGATATTCTGCTAAGGAGAAAGTCTAAGTCGTTGTCACATAAATTAGCAGGAGACGAAACAGAGGAGTTAACGGGAGTGGCAACCACAAGCGGCTCTTTTTCTTTCTCAAAGGACAAGAGGTTTATATCAGGAGTCGGAGAGGAGGACGAAATGGGAATGGGGAGAGACTCCAAAGAGAGATCCTTAAGTTGAAAGGGAGGAGGGAAGGAACGGCAGAGTCACCTCTCAGTTCCGGAATGGGCGCACATTGAAAAGCTATGGGACTATTCGTCATAGGTCGATCACACTTTAACCGACTACCAGGTCTAACATCGAGATTCTGAGAGAAGGCTTGAGATGATGTCCGCGGGGAAGAGGAAGATTTAAGTGCCAAATTATTAGGATGTTGTTCATCCAACAGACCAGTCGCTGATAAACTGTCAGAAGAAAGATTTGACCTCGCCTTTCGATGAAGAACTCTGCATTTAGGAGCTAGATGCCAAGGACAATTTTTAATGAGGTGACATGTTTTGTGGCATGCGGCGCATCGGAAAGGGATGCCCCAAAAGTCCAATCTTTGATTGATTTACTATATATATATATATATTCAACACCCTGAAAAACCTCTAGGGCACTTCGATTGTGGGGTTACCCATCAAATTTGTGATTTCAATCAATTCTTATCGGATTTTAGAAAAATTAAACTAGAAAAACTTCCAAAAAATCTCACAACTCTATAAAATAATGTGTGGTTGAATATTATCACAAAAAATTAAGAAATATAATTAACTAAATATTGTTTATATTAACATATATTATACTTTATTATATATGTGTGTGTGTGTGTGCGTGTGTGTGTGTGTGTGTGTGTGTGTGCGCTTTTTATTTTTATTAATATATATAATTTTCTATAATTAATTTATTAATATGTTTTTAATACAATAATAAGTCATCTTGAATGAAAAATATGGACATAAAACTATAATTAGTGAAAATGGAAATAATAATGAAGAAATAAAAGTTAAATAAAAATGAAAGAAATAAAAATTACTAAACAATCCATTATAAGACCTTAGTCAATTACCTTACAAATAAATAAATTTCAATATTAATAAAATAACAAAAAATTGAATTCTCAATGTTTAACTACAAAAAAAAAATGGTCAAAACCACCTAATATCTAAATAATTAAACAAATATTATAATTATAATTTATAGATATTATAATTTATATTCTTTTATTTGATAATTATATTGATAAACATATATTTATTTTAGAATATAAAATATTTTTTCAAGAATATTTCTAATCATAATCACTCAAGTTGAGAAAGGACGCAAGTATTTCTTACACACAATTTGGATTACAAGTTTGAAACAATATGTAAAAATATCTTTGGTATTGGTTACCACTAACACTCATAATAGAGGGATAAGTAGCACCCGGATGCGGGCGATTATGATGAAGTTAATGAAGATTATACAGAAGGACGGCAGGCGGCTAGGCCACATGGCCACCCGCATCCCCTTCCATGCCAATTTATGGCAAGTTACAGTCGACCTGCAGACACCATTACTCTGGTGCTCAAGTCAAGAAACTCGCAGTAGTCATAAGGTTATGGCCTCCGCAAACCACAATTCTTTCATCCCTCCCTTGCTAAATTGCTCTTGCCCCCCTCAAGTTGCGGAGCTGAGCTCTCACACCATCACTAGTAGGCGTCATTGGATTCTCAGCTGTGTCGATTTGGGAAATGGCTTCCCTTTCTCCCGAACACCTCACTGTGCGATGAATTACCCTCAGAATTCCTCTACTCTTTTTCTAAATAGCCACTTCAATCCCAGAGATATCTCTGTCTCCCCAACAACAAACTCTGAAATTAATATATTCATGGTGTGCACTCGCCAACGAATGCACAATAGAAGAGGGGGTAGTCGAGGCAGAAGCATTTGCCCACCCGCAACGCCTAGCCCTGAACTTGCTTCTCCTTCCTCTTCCCCTTCTGCCACTCATTCTCGTGATCCCTTCTCTGAAAGATGCCCTGATACTCATAATGGTAGAGGTAGGTCACAGGTCCATGGTGCCCGAAGAGTGAACACACCTACCCAAACAGAGAATCTCCCACCCCCCCACCCCTCTCACCACACAACCCAATTTCGCTTCCAGAGTACGTTGCTTCGTCCAGTTATCATAGCCACTATCACTGTTACCTTCAGTGAGGAATTCAGTGCGCATGCTGAGCAGGAAGCTTAGACCCATGACCTTGGACCAAAGAAAAGGAACAACGCCGAGCAGCAAAAGGTTGTAAAGAGGAACAGGGATGATCGTGAACCAGGCAAGCAACAGATGGCAGGGAAAATTGGCTTTTTGCATGGTGAGGTGTTGGATGGAAGCAAGCATGCTACCGAAGGCAGATCGGGTGGCACGAAGGCAGTTGGAGGCATCTTGGGCGACACGTCAGACAAACATGCAGCCGAGGGCAGCTCAGCAGGCATACAAGCAGTTAGTGGCATCCTGTGCGGCATGTCAGCAGAGGATGATGACTGATATGAGTACGTGTGTCGTATTGTAGAAGAGCCCACCCCTAATGACATCCAGGGGGTCCGTCCAGGCTGATGATTTAGTCACCAGGTGTCCTTACGAGATTGTTATATGAGGTTTTTTTCTTCTGTTTTTTTCGAACCTTCTGGCATGTTTTTTATTGCTTAGATCTAGGACCACTATGTGAGCCTTTTTAAGTTAAGTCTTGAGACCCCTTTGTGGGCTTTTTTCTTGGGTTCACTCAGACTGGTTTCCCCTCGTTGGGCAATTGAGTTTCGTCTTTTGATAGTTTTTGACATAACTCTATTCAGCACCGCAAAGGCCGACGCCTCACTGTATTTTTATTTTGCTTCTTTTCAATAGAATGGTATTACTTAGAAGAAAAAAAATTAAATAAATAATAGAGGGATAAATAGCCCAATCACATAATGATAGGAAAATGGTACTTCATGATCACCCAAAACCAAAACATAAACATGATGGGTAGCTGGAAGCGTGAACACAATCCCACATTGTTTGATATGGTTGGGTCATCATTGTCTTTTCTTTCACAATGTTTATTTAGGAGTATTGGTGAATACAACTTGATAGTTCTTTTGCAAATCCTTTTTGGGATTCTTTGGATAGTCTAAACATGATGATGAACAAGCTCATAAACATTAAGTCAGTGTGTTTCCTTTGTGACCTTCACCTACTGATAAAATGAATGTATTTTTTATTTTATCCGTAATGGGAAATGTGTATTTTTAAGTTAAAACAAAAATTATAAATTTCTTTTTGAATATAAAAGTATAAAATTTCATTTTTCTTTTTTGGAATGTGAGGAAATATTTAGCAAAATATATGTAATATACTATTATATATTTTGGTATAGCCTAACTTATAAACGAAATGATATATATATATATATATATATATATATATATATATATATATATATATATATATATATATATATTTGTAACTAAAATTCTGGCAAAGATTTTTAAAAACTCGATTTTAAGTTGTTTAATCTGTAGATTTCTAGTGCCCTGGGGTTTTCCATGGTGTTGAATCTATTTATGCATTAAAAAATGCATTTTAAACAACAAAAAATCACATTCTTTCTTAAAATTGTTTTATCGGAATCAGTTGAAAAAATCTATTCCGTCTATAAGTTAAACTCAGCTTATATCTTTTGTCTAATATTTCTTTCTGCCCCCACTTTCATATATGTGTGAAGGTAGGAAGAATATTGAACAAATCATATATAATATTATAATATAAAGACATTAAATATTTTAACTTTTCTATTTTAATATGAAGCCATAAACAAGCCCAAAGGGTTAGCTCAATTCATCGAGTTCTCGTCATTAAAGCACCTTGCTAATGGGAGGTCACATGCTCAATTTTCCTCGACACTCTTGGGGTCAGGCTTTGCTAATGAGCCGACATGAAGTGATCATTTCTGGTGGATCTGCTCAAATAGTTTCCATGTACGTAGTGGCCACCGATTTCCGATGTCCATGAATCATACATATAAAAAAAAGGGAGGAAGGAAGAAAAAAAATATGAAGTGATAAAATAACTCTACAATTACATATCTAGCAATTGTCCCTAAATGTGCAAAGAGACACCAAAGGAATAGAAGAGTTGGGAAGATACATATATAGTCCTCACATGCATGCATGTAACCAGCATATGCACATGGTGTGACCATTGACGAATGCATTTGCACACCGATCACCACTACATGCACATATGGCGTGAGCATTGGAATTATCTGGGCACAAATGACCACTAAATGTATGATCAGTGTATATGCACATATAACGAAAGCATGAGGATAAGGGTTTCCTCTCCCATGAGCATATTCCATACATTGCCTTTGTACAGTGCAAAATGCTCCACAAATATCTTTAATTTATAGATTGTGTGACTCTTGATGCAAATGTGCATTCAAATGTATGATTGCACATATATATAATGCTACAACTTGGTGTACCACATATTGCATTAAGATAAAGTAGATTCAATGAATGGCACATATCTTTATCATATAGTGCTAACTTTATTGCAAAGTGGAAATTAAGGAATCAACCAAGCGTCATAGATGTGTAACGACAAGAAATTTAGTGACGATGGCGTTTTTCTTTCTATCCATGCCAAGGATTTTCTTCAGATTGTGTATATTTAATAGTGGATCGACTTAATCCTGAATTTATTATGCTCCATTAACCCTGCACCCCACTCGATTTTGAGACAGCCAGACGCTACGTGCAATCATACATTTGAATACAATGTTGCTATAAGAGCCACATAATCTATACATTAAAGATATCCCTGGAGCATTTGCATGGTACAAAGACAAGGTATGGAATATGCCCGAGGGAGAGGAGGCCCTTATCATCATGCTTTCATTATATGTGCATATATATTGATCGTACATTTAGTGGTCATTTGTCCCTAGATAATTCCAATGTTCACGATATATGTGTAGGGAGTGGTGACCAGTGCACAGATACATCCGACAATGATCACAACAGGTGCCTATACGGACTACAGGCATGCATGTGAAGACCGTATATGTATATTCCCAAACATTCTATTCCTTTGGTGTATCTTTGCACCTTTAGATGCAATTGTTAATTAATAACATTAATAAGTTTCTTTAAAATTATATTCAATATTTATTAGTTTGTTTTGGAAATATATTGATTATTACATTTATTATTTTGTTTTGAAAATATATTATTTATTAAATATATATAATAAAAAACAATTCTTTTATTATAAAAATTAATTTATTTCCAATTTTAATAATATTTTAAATCTATATAATTATTTAATTTTTAAATAATTTATTAATAATTTGAATAATAATAAACTAAATTACTAAGGGAAAAAAAAAAAATAAAAAAATTTGTGAAACTTAAAATTCCTTCTAGCATCTCCTTACCATTACTCACTCCTAAAATGTTGGCTTTAAAAAAAAAAAAAACTATTATTTTTTATTATTATTATAATAATTTTCTTCTGAAATAAATTAAATATGGTTTTGGAAATTAAAATTTACATCAATTAATTCGTTATAAATTTTCAAACGTCTATCAAATATAAAAAAACATCAAAATCAAATCAAATTTAAGCTCTCATAAAGAGTTAGCCCTTATGGTGTAAACACAACCTAAGCAAGCATCTACCATCACTTTCACTAACACATCCTCTGATACCAGCCTAAACAATTACAAGGCTTATGGACAACTATTTGAAATACACTGGAGATGATGCCACAATCGTCTTTTCTGTCATTTAATAGGAGATAGCTCGCTGCTAGTTGTCTTTTCTGTCATTCCACTATCGTCGTCTACGTTGAATATTTGGTTTCCACGTAGACTAAAATGGGTCTTTAGGTTGGTTGGGATGCGTAGTGTTTACCTAGTTAATGTTTGTTCAGTCAACATCATTAAAAAAAAAACTATATAATGTCATTATTTGTATTTCACACATAATAAATTTTATTTTATAAATAATGATAATAATAAAAATGATAATATTTGTTTTGATATATGAGTAAATATGATATATATATAATAATATAAGAATGATAATTTTTCTGGGCTCATATTAAATCCGTATTTAAAATAGATATATGTTAGTGTAAATATGATATATCTTTTGATGAATATTTTTTCTCATATCTATTTTCATACATATAAACTATTTTATTTTAATATTAAATAGTAAAATAACTAAATCATTACATAATTAAAATTATTATTTTATTTTTTTCTAATAATAAATTTTATTAAAAATAAATAAAAATTGTTTGCTAAGTAATGTGAATTTTGAGATCCGGCTGCGGGTGCTATTTAAGAGAGAAATGACAGAGGCAGGATTCTCACTGGGCAAGTGGCAGCCCAGTCCCGCCATCTGTCCTCAGCAGTTAAGGCCAGCAATCAATCCACAGCGGGCGAGGAATATAACCAAGGTTCGCTTGCAAGGTCGCAATTATTTCACAGTTAAGACCGCCGCCCACAGCAGCTGCTCTCGCTCGTTTGCTCTTTCGTCGGCCTTCGGGTTGCAGGTCACTTGCATTGGTTCGCACATGGACGAAGGAGGTGCCGCGCAGTATAATTACTGTGAGCTGGCGCTGGTAATTTACTTTCTCATCCAAGCTTTGTATGTCGTTTTGCTTTGGGGTCTTCGTTGTTATGACTTGTTGTTGATTCCTGGGGTCTGGAGGAGTTCTTGGAGGTTCAGACCTCGGCCCTCGTCTCTGACGGCCTTGGTCTCATCCTCTGAAAGTCCGTTCCACAGTGTTTGTCATCTTCGTGCTCTTAAGAGCTGGTCTAGTCGATTCAGGGCGTTCTCTCTGGTCAATTTCATGTTTGAAGGGCTCTTGAGTGTTTTCACGGCTGGGTTTCTCCCGCTCTCCATGCCTCTGCCAATTTCCAAGCCTTCGGGCTTCAATTCTGGGTCCCCCGCGCCGTCTCTGTGCAGCCATAGTTCTCTGTCTCATTGCCACTCCAACTTTCCTGTGTCATTTCTGCTCCAGCTCCCCTGTGACATTTCCACTCCAGCTTCTTCAAGTCATTTTCGCTCCATCTCCTTTGTAGTATGCCGCGAGAACAGCTTCGCCTCTGTAGCCGCAGAGGAGGGTCTCGGGGAGGCGCTAGAGGCAGAGCCATTCCTCAGCGTTCCCCGCACCCCACGGATTCGTCATCAGATGAAATTGATTCAAGGGTCGCAAGGCGAGGCCGTGGGCGAGGCAGGGGGCGTGCGCGTGCTGATGTCTGTGGGCATAGCTCGCATCCCTCAACCCGGTTCAGCTTCCCTTGTTTATTGGACAATGCAACATACTATGTCTCGGTGCGAATTGAGAAATGCGAACATGCAGCTCCAACCGAACGCCCTACGGAACGAAGGTCTCCGTCTCCAATCCTATGTCAAAGAGCTCAGCCTGCGGAAGCCTCGGGTGCGGTGGCGGTGGCAGGACCAAGTGAGCCGACGAAAGATGATGCACCCTACACGGACTCAAGCGCATCGGATCAATATGGTTGCAGGGTGGTGGAAGAGCAGCCCTCCACTTCTGTGGATGCTTGAGAAGATCTCCAGAGAGCAAGGGTGGTGGTACTGGTCTCCCCATGACGTATATCTGATATGTCTTGTTATCTGTTTTGTCAGAGGAGTTCTTTTTGCAAAGCTGAAGCTGTACTCAGCTCTTTTGAGTCGAACGCGGCTTCCATGCGCGACTATGTATGCTGTTTTATTTTCATATGCTACACTGTTGGGTCAATGTCGGTGTCTGTAAGCAAGATAGGGGTCATTGAGTCAGTCTGGTTTTTTGGCAGTCTGTGGATTCTCCAGTTTTGGTCTGGGACAAATGTTGGTCTTCTGGTTATCAAGGTCAGGTGTCCAGTTGTGTTAAATCCATCTCAGCATGGTGATTTTTGAGGCAAGCCTCGTTGTAATAGTTTTGTTACATTTTGTATAGTAATAGAAGTAGCCTACTTTACAAAAAAAAAATGTGAATTTTGAGATGAATAACACTCTTAACCTATGGTTTGAGTAACTGCGACCCAAGGGTATCTAAGCCATGAGAAGGGTATCAAAGCCATCAGAATCTCTTGGGGATCTCACTGGAGACCAGCCCTTACCATGGCTAGATTTTTTTTGCCCACATAGTGCCTTAACATAACACCTTGTCACTATCTTCTCTACCCATATATAGTATTATATAAAAAATTAGTAAATATTTTAACTTTTCTATTTTAATACTAACATATATTCTTGGCTCTTGGTAGATCTAGAGTTATGATAGATATACACTAGTTTTGAACAACACACTAATAGAATGTTTAACTATAAGAAATCTTTATTTCATTTGTTTTTTAAAATATATAAAATTATTTTTGTTATTAATAGTTTTTTATTTCACTTGTTTTTTAAAACTATAAAATTATTTTTGTTATTAATAGCTTTTTAAATGTTGCATGTCAATTTTATGTTAAACATTGAAGAAATTTCAAATCTCTATCACTTAATGTAATAATAATTATTTCTCCACGTGTGTGTGAAGTCCCATTAATGTAATAATAATTATTTCTCCACGTGTGTGTGAAGTCCCAAGGGTTAGCTCAAACAGTCTAGAGCCAAAGGTGAAGTTCTTTGATATTGTTGCTAGTTAACTCTCTTAAATTATCTTGGGGTGAGGCCTTACAATCAGAGTGGACAATTTACCTTAGATTTACCTTATTTATCATCCATTAAATATTAGGAAATACTCTTTAGTATTTTTAAATAATAATTATTTCTCCACGTGTGTGTGAAGTCCCAAGGGTTAGCTCAAAGAGTCTAGAGCCAAAGGTGAAGTTCTTTGATATTGTTGCTAGTTATTGTTGATCACGGGTTTGACTCTCTTAAATTATCTTGGGGTGAAGCCTTACAATTATAGTCGACAATTTACCTGAGATTTACCTTATTTATCATCCATTAAATATTAAGAAATACTCTTTAGTATTTTTAAATCTATTAATGCAAGCATTATCTTATCATTTTTAAATGTATTATAGCCTAAAAACATCTTTCTCACACTAACTCTAGCTTCTAGACCTAATGAATTACACATTCAATTATATTATTTTTACATGCCATCTGACTAACAATAAATTCAATAGAAAAAAATTATAAATCTCCCTCCTATTAAATTTTTGAAATTCAAAATTTTATTTATTTAGATTAGTTTAAACTATTAAGTAGACCATTGACAATTTTTTTAAATTTAATTTAGTAATTATCAAAATAATATATGGTCACTGTGATTATAAAAAGCTCTATAACCCTCTTCTTATAAGGAGTTGTCTATAATGCGACTTTTTGGAGATTCTGGTGACAGAATCCGGTCAAAGAAATGAGGTTAAATCTTGATTTTTAGCCGTTAAAATGGTTTTTTTAACTGCATATTTGGATTCAGCGCCCTAAAAAACCCCTAGGAGCCATTGATTGTGCAGAAACTAGCTATCAAACTTGGGATTCCAATAAATTGCTACCGTATTTTTACCAGAAAAATCTGCCAGAAAACTTTCAAAAAGTCGCGTTATAGACTAATGCCTTCTTATAATATATTATCCAATCTTTAAAACATTTTTTTTTTATATATTACTTAAAGTGCTGCATTAAATACATGCCTTTCAAATTTTAGATGGCGACAAATAATTTTCCGCGAATTTTCAAAGTCATATTCAAAAACATAGCTTAGCCCCAATCAAAGTTGAAAACATATTTTTAATAATAAATTTGTGTGCAGTCAATCTATTTAAGTTAATTTTATATTCAAAATGTCAGCTTCTCTTTAGACGCAATTCATATTTTCTGGTAATAAATTTGTATATACTTAAAGGTTTAAACGTATCTACTTTCTTCATTTAAATATTTTTTTAAATTATAATTTTATTTTATATTTTTATATTAAAAATTGTTAATGTTAAATATGTGGTTTTTAATAGCTAAATGAATATAGCATTCTCAAAAACTATTAAAACCTTTAGAAAAGGTAAATTACACCACATAAATTGTATTTCAAAAATTTTCATCAAATTTTAAACAAAATTAATATTTAAAATATAATAACTATTTTATATAAAATAAAAATTATATTTTTTATTAAA
This sequence comes from Pinus taeda, assembly GCA_000404065.3. Classification (NCBI taxonomy): domain Eukaryota; kingdom Viridiplantae; phylum Streptophyta; class Pinopsida; order Pinales; family Pinaceae; genus Pinus; species Pinus taeda. Next base: position 96,946 of record APFE031336970.1, on the reverse strand, counting down.
AAATTATAACAATTAAAATTTAAATAATATTTTAAAATATACTAACCATTTTTATATATATATTATATAATATATATAATTAAAAAAATTATAGCGATTAAAAACAATTTATAAGCGTTTAGGTTAAATATGTAATTTTCTTCTTTATTGTTATTTTTTTATTGTTATATTTATTTAAGGTAATATTATCGTTTTTTATTTTGATTTTTTTAATTTGAAAAATTAAAGAAATAATTTTGAATTTATGTTAAGAAAGTTTTTCAAAAATAATTATATTAGAGATAATTTATCGAGGCATTTCTAATCATCTAGTATGATTTATCGTTAAGATAAGATAGAGCATATCATAGTACCAGATTAAATAAACCCCTCAAATGTCTAAGGATTATAATAAACACCTAGTTTTGAACACATAATTTTTAAAATGTTAAAATGGAATGAGTAAAGGAAAAATTAGATTAAGTCAAATATTTAAGTTAATTTTTTAATAAATAAATAAGAATAAAATTAAAATAATTGGAATAAAATGTATATTGAAATCAAACATTTAGATTAAAATGTAAATAAATAAGAAATAAATTGAATCAATTATTAAGTTCATGGTTAGAGATTAAATAATTTAAATTAAATTAATTAGAATAAAATGTTTTATGAAATAATATTTAATATATCAAGTAAAACATTTATATAATAAAATTAATAATGAAATCTATGTCAATTTTTAAAAAGTTAAGACCAAAATTAAAATAATAAAAATCCATGAATTATATACATATGTATATGTTACGAAGAAAGGGGTGGGACCAATAATTACTAATCCTTCATCTTAATGGTATCCCTCAATAATTAATTTTATGTGTTTTTAAATTAACTGGTTAGATATAAAAATTATATTAAAAAATTAAAATTAAAAATAAAAAAGTTTGTATTCGACAAGTGTCGTGATAATTTAGGGTTAGGAAATCTTCTGGTATATTGTGCACTGTCATGATAATTTAGGGTTAGGAAATCTTATGGTATATTGTGCATTGTTATTGATATAAGTGGGGTTGGGTTAAACACTTCAGCCATCTTCTAAGACAATAAACTTTTGATGATGATTGTATAATTGAGGCTTCTGTGATCATGTCTGCATTGAGGAGGCCAAAGTCATTGCAAGGGTTGATCGGTTTCATCATCGCAAGTTAAGGGAGGCTATCGAAATTGAACGAAGACCCATCAATCTCAACAGAGATGATGGGTGGAAGGTAAGTAGAAATTGGATCCCTGCGTTGTCGTCTTAGGGTTTTTTCCTCCCCCCTCTGTTCTTCTTAGGGGCTTTCCTCGGGTTAGTGAGTCTGGTATCGCTTATCGCAGGCAGCCTTATGTTCTTCCCTTGTTCTGTGTGTCCTCCGGTCTCTCTTTATGTTTATTCTCTTCTTAGGTTTCATCTCTTTTTAGGTAGAATTCATTATAATTGAGCGTGAATTATTCTTAAAATATTACTATTATCATTAATAACAATTCAAATGACAATTCTCTATGAGTTTAGTACTATTAACTTTTATAGTCCCATTCATCTTATTCTAACTAGCATTTTATATCATTTAGGACATATATTTATTAATTTATATATATTAGCAAATAAATTAGTTATTAGTATTAATAATTAATTTATATATATAAGGCATTATTATTTTAATGAATTATTAAACTAATTAATAACTTTTAATTAAAAACATTAATATATATAACCACTAACTAGTATTTTTATTAGGACATATTTATACTAATAAATAAATTAATTAATTAATTACATTTTTAATTTTTAATATTATTAATGATACATAGTAGTATTTTATACATATAATATTAATATAGATTAGTAAATTAATTTTTAATCGACCTTGTTTAACCTTTTTCTATATAATCAATTATATACCAATTATTAATAATATTAATTACGATAACAATAATAAAAATAGGGTATAATAGTAAATGATTGGAATATACATAGACATGTGATACACGTAATGAATTAATCCTTTAAATAAATATTGACCTAGATATATTTTTATATAATACAGTTATATTTTAAATTAAATAAATGAATTATTTTTAAACAGATTAACCTTTGGGAGGTTTTATTATTTACCTGGTTAACCTTGCTCCTGGAATTTAATAGTATTTTAATATAAAATTGGTTAGAGGAAGTTTGACTGGTGCTCTTGAGTGGAAAAGTAGCCGTTAGATTGTACTAGCTGTGGAAGTCTCTGCCTATTTAACACGCTGATCTGGATCTGCATCTTCAACTCGTCCTGATGATGAACCACATTAGTTGGTTCGAAACGCGTCGACAATTGTCCTTTTCATGTGATTTACGCCGAAGCTCTTCTTATAATTTTGATGATGATTTTAATTAGAGAATAGAGCTATAATTTAGCCATTAGAGGGTGAGAATAATAACATCGTTGGTTAATTTTTTTGGAAAAAATATTAATAAAGATTAGAAATTGAATACAAATTAAAGGAATTAGAAATTGAAAAAAAATACTCAATTTGATAATAGTTAAAAGAAAAATGTATAATTTTCATGTTGATAGTAGTTAAAAATATTGATTTGTTTTAATTAAGTTTGTTAAGAGTGGGTAAAATTAAGTTAATTGTGAATATGGATTGAATTGAAATCACAATTTATTAATTTGGGATAAAAATACTAATAATTGAAAAGGTCAATATTAAGCAAAGTCTTTTGGTAGAAATCACATAAGAGAAATTTTTGGCCGACGCGTTTTGAACCAACAAGTGTGGTTCATTATCAGGGCAAGATGAAGAGGCAGACCATGGCAAAGGGTTAAATAGAGAGCAATGTAGATACATAATTTCAACTAACGACTATATTTGAACAATAATATTTAAATTATGATATTAATTTATTAATATATTAAAACAAATATTGTTGAGTAACGACTATATTAAACGGTTAGTTTTTGAAAAATAAAATTTTAAATAATTTATTAAATATCGTTTTTGATCTATATTAATTTAATTTTAATATTTATAATTTTTTTTTTATTAATTTGATAAATTAATAATTCTATTTTTAATTCAACTTTTCCAAATAATAATATTGATCTTTCTATATTTAGGCTTTTGTGAGCCATAATGAATTAAGCAAAGTCTTTCGGTAGAAATCACATAAGAGAAATTTTTGGCGGACACAATTGGAACTAACAAGTGTGGTTCATCATTAGGACAAGATGAAGAGGCAGACCATGGCAAAGGCTTAAATAGAGAGCAATGTAGAGACATAATTTCAAGTAATGACTATATTTGAATAATAATATTTAAATTATGATATTAAGTCAATTTTTGGCCAATGTGTTTCGAACTAACAAGTGTGGTTCTATGTTTATTTATGTAGGTATTGGCGTCCTTTTTATAGTATATGTTGTTGATTTATTCTTCATTAGAGTTTGTTTTCTTGATCCTTCTTTTTTTTGTGTGTATTTAATCATCCTATTTGTTCTTAACTCCTTTTAGTATTTTTGTCATTTCTTTAATAGGCCTCAACCCATATTTTTATTTTTTATAAGAAAAGCTTCAGCGTAAATCACATGAGAAAGACCTTTGTCGACGCGTTTCGAACCAACCAGTGTGGTTCATCGTCAGGACAAGTTGAAGAAACAGAACCAGCATAGCATGTTAAATAGTCCAAGCAGAAATTCCAACGGCTAGTTTAACGGTTAATTTTGCCCGAAAGACCCTAGTCAAAAATATATTTTAATATTATTATTGTTATCATAATTGTAATTAATATTATTATAATTTATTTTATAGAAAGAAGCTAAATTAGGTCCAGGTTATATAATTTCATGGATAATCAGAAATTAATTAATTTAAAATAATATTGCAATATATATAAATTAAATATTAATAATTATATGGTATTAAATTTATATTTAAATAAATAAATAAATAAATAAAATTCTTAATTAATTTATTTATTAATATATTTAATTAATAATATATATGTCCTAATAAAAATATTAGGTTGTGGTTAGTTATATTGATTAATATATTAATATAATGGGACCTATAAAATATTAATATTAATTAAATTAATTCTATATCAATCATAAATAAATATAATTTATTTATTATATATTTAAATTAATATATATAATGTCCTAATAAAATATTAGGGTGGTTATACGATATTAATATAAATTAATATATTATATAAGTGACTATAAATATATTAATAAATTAATTAATTAATTTATATATATATGCCTAATAAAGGTATTAGGCTGGGTTATACGCATTAACATCAATTATTATATTATATATGGGACTATGAATTAAAATGGATATAAATTTAAAATTACAATATTAGGAGAAGATCTTTAAAAAGTAATCTTATTAATTTATTATTAATAATAAAACCTATAACAGTATGTTAATTTATTATTGAATTGTTATTTGATTTAATATTATTATTTTAATTATTGATATTATTATTATTATTAGAATAATTCTAAAGGAAACCCTAGATCAAAAGAGGAAGAGGAAGGATCGGAAGGCACCAAGGAGAACGACGCAAGCTCAAGAACACAGGGGCGGGGCGGGGGACGGGGGGGGAAGAAACACTAAGAAGACAGGGCGGGGATCCAACACCTACTAACCTTCCAGCCATCATCTCTGTTGAGATTGTTAGGCCTCTTTTCAATTTCTAAAGCTTCCCTTAACTTACGATGATGGAACTGAGCCACCTTGGCAATAACTTTGGCCTCCTCAATACATACGTGATGACTAGTCTTGTCCACATGCTCCGCTAAGGCCGAAGACTTTGTTCTCCCATGTCTCAGGTCAGCTGCATGCTCGCAGATTCTTTGCTAAATGGAGCACCCTGTTTCTCCTATATAGGGCGTCCCACATGAGCAAGGAATCAAATACACACCCTTCATGTCCATAGGGATAACAGGATCTTTTACCGACCGAAGGGAATTACGAATGGTTTTGAGGGGTCTGAAGGTTGAGGGAATATCAAACCTACTGAGGATTCGAGCAATCTTATCTGTGGTCCCCTGGATATAGTGAATATTGACACCTAGATGGCGCTCCTTAGGTTCTTTCTTCTTAAGCGCATTTCTGGAGGCTTTAAGGAAAGATTTTCGACCTAGGTGCCTACTATATCCGTTTTCCACAAAGACATCAAGGAGGTGGGATCTCTCTTTCTCCAGGCTCT
>APFE031336970.1:77819-91174 GCA_000404065.3 Pinus taeda | reverse complement strand
AATATAGATCAAAAACGGGCATATCAAATCTCATATATATAAACTAAGATTAAATACAATTATTATAATGATATGTAATAAAGTGATACTTTGATTAAATACTATTATTATAATGATATATAATAATAACAAGACCAATCTCTGCTAATTTATCAAAATCAAAGTAACGGTTCCTCCAACCTCTGCTACCAACCAACTTAGAGGGTTGAGACTCCAGGGTTATACCCTGAACAAGTGGAATGAGTTAGTTTTCATCTTTCATTAGATTGACCTCTACAACAAGGATGTAACCAACGAATATACCTTTTCCCTCACATATCTAGGCAGCGCAATAGATGCCAAGTTACAGACCGTTGTTTCTGTTGGACTTGTATATTCAATAATCTCTGTGCAGAGGTTAGAAGATTTGATGGTTCCCAGATTTTGCTGATTGCTTTTTCTGTTACAGATATCCTGCACAACCAGTAAAAAATAGCAGGAGATATTCAGTTAATTTTGCAAAAAGCATTCATTTTACATTGCATTAAACAGACATTTAATCCAACATTCATCAAACTACAATTCCATAAATTGTGTACCTTGAAGAGCATGTATGGATTGCCTGTTTCTATCTGAGCTTCCAGAATAGAAAACCAAAGCTTCTATGCATGTACAACCTTTTTTGCCTTACCCTGAATTTGAAAAAAAAATTGTTATGATCAATTGTTCAACTGTCCAAAAAATACAATAAATATACAAAAACAATGCACACCTCTTGCTCATATTTCATGTACAATTCTTCAAATTCTTTACCCCAGCAATCAGCAAGTCTGGGAGCTTCATTGGGACAAAATAATGTCCATATAGAATTTTCCTGGACCCTTTTCATAAAGAGGTCTGGCACCCAAAGTGCAAAAAATATATCATGTGCTCTATTCTCTTCCTATAAGATGCACAGTTGTAAATCAATTTTTGTCAATGTATGTAAAAAGGAGCTAAAAACAATTTTCTATTTAAAACAACTCCGTGCAAAGCAATGGATAAAAAAACACCAAATAAATCACAAAGCCAACCTATGTTCATAACATTTCATAAAAGCAATGACTGCTATAGTTTAGATCAACCAGCACATCAATATGAGATAAGGCAGGCTGATACCTTCCCATGGTTCTTTCTCAACTCTAGAAACTCAAAAACATCTGCATGCCATGGCTCGAGGTACATGGCAAATGCACCTGCATAAGGCAAAATAGCCCCATTACTCTTTCTTTCATATATTAACTGAAATTAGTTTTTGAATACCAAAACAAGTTGTGTAACGAGCACTCACCCTTCCTTTTGCCTCCACCTTGATCAACATAACGAGCAGTATCATTGAATACCCTCAACATTGGCACAATACCATTTGATGTACCATTAGTTCCTCGGATATAACAACGGTTGCACGAATGTTATGTACTGAAACACCGAGTCCTCCAGCTGATTTGCTTATTACAGCACATTCCTTTAGAGTATCATATATCCCCTCAATGCTATCATATTTCATACAAACAAGGAAGATGTTGCATTTGTGGAGGATACTGCACAGGCTGTGGCTGAACAGATGGAGCAGTTCCAATGTTTGGTGGTGGTATAGCTTGAGCCATTGGCCGAAACTGCTGGCTACTTGGGGGCATAAATTGTTGCCCTGTTTGTGGTGGTGCTCCAGATCTAAACTGCATTCACTCATCAATTTATTTGTCAAATGCCTCGTTAAATTGAAACTACATGCAAATGTCCAAATCAACACTAATCAGTATGGTACACATATAAAAGAAAACATCAATAAGCCACATATCATACTTGCATTGGCAACGGAGGTCCAAAGTTTTGAGGTCCTGAAGACACCATGCCAGGTGGACGAGGTGGCTGCAAATACATTTAGAAAAGTCATAAACAAGAATTCAGATGTCATGATATCAGTAGAAACAAAAGCAGCTTTAATGTGATTCAAAACATCAAACCCATCCTTACCAGCTGTCCAGAGGATGTAGGATTTCCTGCCATGTGAGTTTGAGGAGGCCCGGAAGGGTGCCCCGAAACAGCTGGAGTGGCTACTGTGTTGGGTCCTGAGACAACCATCATTGTGGAAAATCTTAGAAAATGTGAAGGTGGTGTACAAAGAATAAAATATGAAACATGACATCAAGGAGAGTTCTCAAGGGACTCTCGTGAGTAAGCATATGAAGACTTATCAAACCTTACAACCAGATTGCCCAAACCTTCAGCTTAGCCATGAAAATTTGATCAAACAAATGCACAATCATTTTCATTTTGGAAAAATCTTGTTGTCACTGACACTCTTTATTATATGCCAAATTGTGAAAAAATTAGTATAGGTACATGATGGTCATTCCAATAAGCAAGAACCAATATGCTTTTTCGGACTAGAAGATCCAAAACTTGGCTGGGCAAAAAGCTCAGCAATGCCAGAGAATAACAGTTCAACTTGAACTCAAGAAAACCCGGGGAAATATCTTGCTTAATGTATTAGGGTTTAGCAGAGCTGCAGTATACATAAATTGTATTGTGAAGTGTGTGGCTGTGTGTAAACTGTGAATATGCCACTGCTTTCTTTCTGTTTTTCTTAAAAATCTGCTAGCTTTGCTCCTCTTTCATAGGTTTACAAGTCACTGGAAAAAACACGAAAGACAGCATACAGAAAAATCCTAACAAGAATCTGAGTAGAATGGGTATTTTCTGTTTGATTTTTATAATGGCATGAAACAAGTACGTAGTTCAGATTCATGAGTCAATCTCACCAAACAATTTAAAAAAAAAAACTTAGCATACCCCTTTGAATTACCAATGCTCATACCTTCTTCCATCAGTGGTAGTATGTTCTTGCCAATCTGAAGAACTTTGTAAGTTGGAATTACCAAGTTGTACAACAACTCCCTTAAAATACAGAAGAAATGTCAAGTCAGTTAAAAAATCTTCCACTCATATGACTACAAATACAGTAATTATAGCAGCTCCATGTTACCGAATTCCTTTAGAGTATCATATATCCCCTCAATGCTATCATCTTTCATACAAACAAGGAAGATGTTGCATTTGTGGAGGATATTGCACAGGTTGTGGCTGAACAGATGGAGCAGTTCCAATGTTTGGTGGTGGTATAGCTTGAGCCATTGGCCGAAACTGCTGGCTACTTGGGGGCATAAATTGTTGGCCTGTTTGTGGTGGTGCTCCATATCTAAACTGCATTCACTCATCAATTTATTTGTCAAATGCCTCGTTAAATAGAAACTACATGCAAATGTCCAAATCAACACTAATCAGTATGGCACATATATAAAAGAAAACATCAATAAGCCACATATCATACTTGCATTGGCAGCGGAGGTCCAACATTTTGAGGTCTCGAAGACACCATGCCAGGTGGACAAGGTGGCTGCAAATACATTTAGAAAAGTCATAAACAAGAATTCAGATGTCATGATATCAGTAGAAACAATGCCAATCATCATTGCTTCCTTATAATTCTTTTTTTGACAATCTTTCTGCATCTTTGTTATAACATTTTTCAATGTGTTGGATTGTGTATTTGTCCTGTGTTTTCCATAAAAAATCAATTCTTTCCATCCATCCTTGTAGTCTGGGATTGTTGATTGTTGCTCTCCCCATGACTTGGTCGATCATGATTTTTGAGTCACCGTATATGTGTAGCTCGGGGTTTCCAAGGAAGCTTTTGAACCATAGGAGACCCCAGAGAGCTACAGCTTCAGCTTTGGCATTGGTACTATCACCACATTTCCAATGCATCCTATATATTAAGTCAACGTTTATAGCAATCTAGAATCCACATGCACATTTGTTTCCTTGTGCTGCCCCATCAAAAAAACTCATAGGATAAGAGAAATGTAAGTCATTTTTCATTTTGGATTTCTCTTTAGAGCATAATGATTGTGCAGAATAAAAATAAAGATTTGTTATTATTTTTTCAATGATTATAAGGAAGCCATCTCTACTGTTTTGAAATATGTTTCTATTTCTCCATTTCCAGATTTCCCAAAAAGAAATAGATGTATAATTCGCCATGCAGGTTTCTGAGAACTCCACCATTCCAAGGACTCTCTAATGCAAGAATGTTGAATATAGGGGAAGCCTATAAGGGAAGAAATGTTTTTCCAAACCCAAGTAGTGGGAGGGCAATGTAGAAAAATATGATCATGTTCTTCTGAATGGTTTTTGCATATGGCCCATACCAATTTCTTTTTTGCAAGTTTTCCCAAACAAGATTCTTGTTATGGTAAACTAGCCAACTAAAGATAATAACTTTGATTGGTGCTTTTGTTTTTCGGAAGGTATAAAGGGTATGATTCTCCTCTCTCCTCACAATTATTTTTGTTAATGTTTGGTAGATGTCTTCTACCACTATGTTGTGAGATTGCATTTTCCCCAACCATATTATTTTGTCCTGGTCCCTGATCTACAAATGCCTAATTGTTTCATAGATGTTGTGATTTGAATCCATTCTTCTTTCCATAAATCGGTTAAACCCAGTTCATCTGCATTTTTCCATACAGGGAGATTTTATTGCCAGTGTTTTATGACTTGGCCCCAGAAAAAGAGACCACGGTCATTTAGGAAGTGCAAGAAATAATTTGATATGGATAGATTCGGATCAGCACCCAGAATTGGGTCAAAACCAATTAGGATATTATTACCCCATTGGAATTTCCATGTGAGTGGTTGCATGAAACATGTCTCAATTTTCAGGAAGCTTGACCATATTGTTGAACCTTGTTTTTTCCCAATTGAACCCAGACGGTACCAATATATGAACTCTTTGTTTTTTTTATATTTATGTTGAATAACCTTACTCCAATTGCTTGCTCCAAATAATCCCCTCCAGAGCTATTTTATGAGTAAAGCCTCGCCAAAGCGACGAAGGTCTAATATTCCCCATCCACCTAAGTTTTTTGGGAGAGTTATATTTGAAAGCTTTGTGAGATGGAATTTTTTCTTATTATTTGCACCCGCCGAGATGAAGTTGGCCATAAGATGGTTTATGTCATTTAGGTTGGAGGAAGAGAGGTGAAAGAGATGTGCCCAATAGACCCTTAGTTGTGCTAAGACAGTGTGTGTCAGAATAGTGCTTCCCCCTATTGTCTGGCTATTAGTAATATCATATATATATATATATATATATTATATATATATGGAGATTAGTTGCATTTTCCTTGCATTACTTTATTTATCCTATTATAGTATTTTTATGAAATTGTCATAATCGTTGCATTGTGTATTTATGGGTTTTGTTGCAAATGCAAATAACTTCCTTACAATATTTGTTGTATTAAATTCTACAAATTTATAGTGTTTTTTAGTGTATTTCATGGAATTGTATTGTTGAAATAAATTCCCTGGCGATTTTTAAGGAAAATATCCAAACAGGAATACTTTCCCATTTTTAGTTTCTTTTATAATATAGCTAGATCGATTTTTAGGGTGTTGGATGACCATGTCACAGAGCCTGATTACGTCATCAAAGCTCTTAGAAGGGTTTTGAGAAGATTTATGGTCCTAAAAGGGTTTTGAGGGGATTTATGGACGCTGACAAAGATTGCTCATTGTGTTTAATCATTCTCCATAGCTTATTCTTGGTTCAGTTGTATTTTGATAGCAACAATTAAATGTGGATATAATCAACATATTTTAATTAAAAACGGAACACCTTAGTGTAATAGCTCGTTTGGAACCATAACAAAGAGATCTACAAAAGGATGGTGAAAGGTGGCTTCAAGTGGCGAGGGAAAGTATGGTGGTCTAAAACCATAACAAAGAGATCTACAGAAGGATGGTGAAAGGTGACTTCAAGTGGCCAGGGAAAGTATGGTGGTCGAATAATCATTTCCCAAGGTTAAAAAGTGATTTTAATTAGTCACTTTGTTAGATAAAAAGGGGGGGGAAGTGCTTAATAGGAGAAAAGGGCCAAAAAGAGGAAAAGTGACTAAAATAAAATAAAAAGTCACTTAAAATAAAATAAGAGGGAGAGGCTTCTCTAGTGGAAATAAAATAATAAAAATAAATACTTTTAGAAGGTTGAAGAGTCTAAAAGGAAAGGAAGCAAATAATTTGGGATATCTTGGAGTTGAGTAATTTTTTGGAACGAGGTTATCAGCCAACAAGCCCCTCGACAAAACCCTTTCTGTTGTGAATTAGATGAAACTCAATCCACTTTTGAGGAAATTTCAACCAAGAATTTCACGGAACCACATTATTGGAGATCGGATCCAGAGTAGATTTGGAGATCGGATCCAGAGTAGATTTGGAGATCGGATCCAAAATAGATTTGAATATTAGAATGAGGATCATCCAAATTCTCAATGAGAGATCCAGAGTAGATTTGAAGATTAGAACGAGGATCATCCAAATTCTTAATGAGAGCGTCATTCTTATTGAAAGTTTGGGAGGCTACATTTTGTGTTGTAGGATATATTCTAGAGGTCATTGCTACAACTATTTTCTATTGATAGTTTTGTATGTAATTTGTCCCACTAAATAATAAAATAAAGTTGTGTTTATTATCATTTCTCTCATTATTTATTTATGGGTTTACACTGCAAAATTTAATTATTGTGCTACTAATTTCATGATGCAAGTATGCAATATTGATTTGGTTTAAGAAGAATTTTATGGCATAAACATTTGAGTAAAATCCCAAAATAACTCTTCAAATTATATTTTGGTATATTACATTGTATACTTCTTAAGACACCATAACCTTGATATTATGATTATCTTGGGATAATGCAATTTGGTATTACTTTTTTTTACCATCTCACAAAAAACCATACCACAATGTTAATCATTTTGTGGTTTGAAACTACCTTAGCCTCTTGCTTGATTATGTCCTCCCAAAATTCAAGATATTAATCTTGATTGAGAATTATTTGTTACAAGTAATATAGCTATGTTATTTTGGAAATATTATTCTTCAATTGTGCAATAGCCTCAACAAGAGTTTGAATTTTATTATGAATCGAGTCAGCCAAAATAGTTGAAAGAACCAAGAATTAATTCCTGCAAATGGGGTAGTGAACTCTTAATGAATATAAGGTTGTATTAGCCTTGATCCTAAAGAATCAAGTTTGCCCCAAGTCCAATCGAACTCTTAATGAATATAACGTTGTATTAATGAGCGATATCCTCCCGCCAAGAATTAATTCCTGCAAATGAAGTATTGAACTCTTAATGAATATAATGCAAATGGAGTATTGAACTCTTAATGAATCTAACGTAGTATTAGCCTTGATCCCTAAAGAGTCGAGTTTACCCTAAGTTCCATCCACTAGGGAATGCGGAGAAGTGTTTAGGGAGTTTCGTTTCATTTTCAATTTTCATTTCTAAAAACCTAATATATGTAAATAGAGATCCAATCAAGCAATGACTTGTTAATGTATTGTTCAAGATTGAAAATAGATGGAGATTATGTTTGGGTTGGAGAATATTTGGTCGAGTCTATATTAAGGAAGCATTAAAAAAATATTCAAAAACTTTAATGCAAAGGTGAATGGGCACTTTTGGTGATAGGGCACTTTTTGTAGCAATATCATGGGGAATCTTAAAAACAGAGAAATTGTAGTTTTTTTTAGAATAAATTCACTTCCATGTTTCATTGTGCTACAAAATGTTTCATCTTTCAATCTTCTTTAAAGCAATGGAGTAAGGATAATGGTAGCATAAAACTAGAAGGAAGATTGTCCAAGAGAATTGATCACTCTGGAGCCTAAACCTATTTTGATGGTGCATCACAAGAGTACCCTTGACTTTGTGGAGTTGGTGGGTTTGTCTTGGGAGATTTTTTATTTTCTTTTTTTGAAATAGGTTTAGGAGTTGGAACTGACAATCTTGTTGAGTGAATGCCCTTGATGTTTACTCTTTTTTTGGCTATTAAAAAAGGTTGGAGACCAACTTCTAGTCATTAAATATGCAAAATAGTTCATTACAAGAATTTTCATCTTATGGCATGTGTTAGACGAAATTCTAGATTTGTCCCATCCTTTTGATTAGATCTCTTTTCACTATGCATATAGGGAGAGACCAAGTTGTAGATGGACAGTCTAAGGATGATGTTCTATTGACACATGGGAAGTGGATTATTCATGAGCATGTGCATCTTCCTTTCATTCAGTTGGTTTCTACTAAGTTGATAGTATGCACAATATTTATTTACTTTGATTAACTTGGGAAGACTATAATACTAGACTTTCTAATAACAAGTGGATTTTGTTTTAAGCTTATAATAAAACATATCTCTTCTTTTGGTTTCTTTCAAGCAACTTATAATAATATGATTTTGAATTTTTAATGATAAATAATATACTTTTTATAATTATAAATGTACTGCAAAGTCTTTAATAAATATTTTGAAATATAATTCAACTTAAGAAATTTAAATTTAATTATTTAATAAAATATATTTATATATAAAAAAAATGCATCACACATACTTAAACATAAATTATATATTATTAACATCATTAAAATTTAAATGATGTTAATAATATATTTAATTAAGGATTTGAAATTGTGCACTTTTTTCAGTATTATAAAGAAACGAAATTTTCACAAAGGTTCAACTTAAACCATATGCCAGATATCCCATGATTAAATGATTTTTATTTATTTCATAAATAATTAAAAAATATTAACCTGTAATAAAAGGACTTAACCAGATGGAAGATATCCACATCACTTGTAAATAATGTCATTGAATTTTTTAATTCTTTCTTGTAAATAATGTCATTGATTTTGTTAATTTTGTTTAGAATGTTAATACGTCCAGAGCTTTTATTTATGGATGAGAATCTTTGGAGTCATTGTTATGTTCAAACCTCCAGAGCTTTTATACGTGGATGGGGATCTTTGGTGTCACTGATTAATAATGTATAAACTGACATAATGTTTAGGTAGGCATGGAAAGGGCTTATACCATTTGGTAAAATTAAGCAAGGATTCGTATACAAAGATTTGTATTTGTACCAGAGTTTTGACACCTCAACAAAGAGGCGCTAATATTCTCATTGCACAAAAGCCCAAAACCACTGTTGCAGTTAATATAAATATCAGCTAAATCAATGAGGGAGCAACTAGCAAAAATAAAATATCAGCTAAATCAATGAGGGAACAACTAACAAAAATAAAATATCAGCTAATTCAATGAGGGAACAACTAGCAAACACCTCAACTCAACAAAGAAGTGCTAATATTCTCATTGCACAAAAACCCAACACCCCGTTGCAGTTAATATATAATATCAGCTAACTCAATGAGGGAGCAACTAGCAAACACCTCAACTCAACAAAGAGGCGCTAATATTCTCATTGCACAAAAGCCCAAAACCCCGTTGCAGTTAATATAAAATATCAGCTAGCTCAATAAGGGAGCAACTAGCAATGGAAATATGGCAAATCTTAACAATCATGAATAAGCTAATTATTGGTTTAGTGGCTTAGTGCATTATTGGTTTAGTGGTTAACTCAATGAGGGAGCAACTAGCAATCGAGATATGGATAATTTTAACAATCATGAATAAGCTAATTATGGGTTTAGTGGCTTAGTGTATTATTAGTTTAGTGGCTTCGTGTATGGTCAATGTCATGTATAGTATGGATAGTCGCTTTATATTTCCTGGCCATTTTATGAATTTTTCGAGATAGCTGATTTCTGACGAGAAAGACGCCAGTTGTTTGATTAACGGCTGACAAATTAAAGACTAGTATAAAAACTGGTGTAAAAGAATTGAGATACTGCAGGACATTAATGTTAATTACTCCTCACATCTACATAAACAATGGTCATACACTAAACCAACTTAATGCATGACTTAATGCATGGTTGTTAAGATGCGTCTTGGAAACACCCCTAATTACTCTCTTCGCAAAGTTCATGCTCTCACCGTGCATACTCAGAAACGTACCCAGAAACACAGAAGAAAGATGTATCCAATCCATGGTAGCCCACTCCGAAAGAGACGACAAAGGTATTTCCAACCAGTTGTTAGATGGTGCACCACTAACCAGTGGACTGATATATGACAACATTCGACATTACACTTAAAAAATCAAGACTCTGGAGTCCAACTTCAACGCAGGAAAATACTAATGTGAATTAAAAGGTTTTGATATCTGCCCCAAATTCAAATTGGAATAGTGATCAATTCTCAGTACATTAAGAACTTTCACATCGAACCTGATAGTTTTTCTATTAAAGAATAAGTTCTTGCAAAGATCAAAATGATTAAATATCTTTAAGAATTGCCTCAATCTCAAATAGTGATCCATTTTCAATACTCTTAATACTGAAGCTTTAAAATTGATCTTGGTAGTTCATGGAATAAATTGCATTGTAGATTGCATCCTCAACCAATAAGCCAATGTGTATATGAAAGTAATCCATTTTCAGTACTCTTAAATACTGAAGCTTTAAAATGGATCTGGGTAGTTCATGGAATTAATTGCATTGTAGACTGCATCCTCAACCTAACGCCAATGTATATATGAAAGATTTATTCTGATAGACTTTTTATTTCACAAAGTGGATCATTCTCATTACTAACGAATAAGCAAATTCTGAAGCAGCAGAAGATCATTGGAAGAGATTTTAAAGACACGGAAGACTAACTTTTCATCTAATTTCACGTCTTCGGTATTCGAAAGCATCTTCAAATTATGCAATTTTAATGTGGAAAAATCATTAAAACTAATAAAACATTAACATAGCTGGAATCAAAATTTTCAAAACAATTAGCTTATATGTGAAAGTCATAATTAAATCATTAAAACTAATAAAACATTAACGTAGCAGGAATCAAAATTCTCAAAACAATTAGCTAAAGAACAAGACCACATATTTGAAGGAGCCTTGCTTCTTAAGTAGATTTCACTCACAGGTTGTACCATGAATTGATGAAAGGATAACATAATTATAACCAAATCTACTAACTCATATCTTTATATCAAAGGATCTCAAGTCCTTTATCTGGACACATTAAACTCAAGTATCTCAACTCCTTGACCACAAGGGAAAATAGGGGTACTGCCCCTATGGAAAAATACTTTATTATATGTTCCCTCCATTTTTGTTAAATTTCCAAGTGCAAGAATTTTCGATGAAGTAGAGTGCAATTTCCATGGCTATATACCATGGATTGTTATCTTCGCTCAACCATATGCCTTTGATCCCTTGAATGTCCTGCGTGATGGATTGTTATCTTCGCTCAACCAAATGCCTTTGATCTCTTGAATGTCCTGTATTGTTATCTTCGCTCAACCATATGCCTTTGATCCCTTGAATGTCCTGCGTGATGGATTGTTATCTTCGCTCAACCAAATGCCTTTGATCTCTTGAATGTCCTGTATGCTAATAATTAAAGCAATTGAATCAGTCATGAGAATTAAGATATACAAAACTCTTCAATTTGACTTGCACCTGTGGACCTGAACATCATTCCCTTCACATTTTCACAGATTTTATAAATCCTTGCCAATGTTCGTGTCTTTAGAGACGAGTGCTCTTTGGTATAGCATATTGAGTCTAGACTCTTCTACAACTGAGCAGATGTCCAGAAATGGATCTTTCATAATCTCAGAAAGATAGGCAGCCAAAAGGTAGCATTCCATCTGCCTTTTTTCCATCATTATACCATAAGTTTTTTGTTTCTCTTCATTGCAACTTATGAATGTTGTTGGGACAGTGAAATGTCTTGGAATTCCTCCACATGTGTCCAGTATCTTGTTAAATGTGGCTAGAATTTATTTGCTCCTCTGTGTCATTTATTTGCTCCTCTGTGTCATCTATCTCATAGTAAAATTCATTCAATAAAAGATCCATGACTTCTGTATCAGGAAGGCATCTCATAGCAAATAGAGAACGTACATCTTTGTCACTTGCAGGAGTTACCGGCGTCAATTTTTTGCCTTCTTCATATTCTTCGGCAAGAGTTGTTCAAACATATCTTTATGCAAAACGTTGTTGATATTAACTTAAATAGGATAAGGAGACCTACACATAAGAAAAAATTGTTCAAATGGGTATTTCTACAAAACATTATTTGCTTAAATTTAAAAGTACAAAGAAGCCTACACATGGAATGACAGAGAATTGCAGGGATGAAGAGATGTTTGATTAATATGTAACGTTAATAAAATAAAATGGTATATAATATCGAGAAAATATAAACACAGATCCATTTCGACTTGGGCATTTTTCTATGCTTAATTAATCAAAAGTTTAGACAGACAGAAATTAAAATTCCTTGTTGCAGGAAAAGTTATAACCCTTCAGAAGAAATGTTTCCCTCTCAATATAATGTTAATAGAATGTAATGACAGTGCTGATAAAATATAATGGAAAATAATATAAATAACACAAAAACACACAACAAATATATCTTAACAAAACAAGAAACAAGCATACAAGAGATGAGGGTTTTGGTAGATCTGTTAGATTAAAAACAAGCATACAATATCTTAACAAAACAAGAAACAAGCATACAATAGATGAGGGTTTTGGTAGATCTCTTAGATTAAAAAGATATGCAGTGTTCACCTGATAAATTTGGAAGAATCAATTTGAAAGAAGCACATGATAGAGGGGATTTCCACTATCAACTCTGATTTTTTCATTATCACATCCTTCATCCCTTCCCTCAACAAAGAAGAGGAGGAAGGCATCCCCATCGGCCGCAATTGAAGATTCAGAAGAGCCGCCTTGCGTTACAGTAACTAGAACCAGAAGGGGAAGAAGCCGAGGCATGAAGAGGGGATGTAGGGTTTCGGAGGTCATGGAACGGTAATTGGAACACCAGAAGAGCAAGAAGTCGAGGCATGACGAGGAGATGGAGTGTTTTGGAAGTTATACGCCGTTATATCGACTTCTTGGGTTTAACTGTTGGAGGAGCGTTGACATTGGTATTAGCTTTAGCAATGGCAGAAGGAGGAGACAGGGCATTTGAAAAAGCATTCGGAGCATCAAATACATCGGTATTATCTTCTGAACAGAGGAAACTGACCTGCTGCGCTTTCTTTTTTTTTTCTTTCCATGGTTCATCACTAAAAAGGCTAGGCGCTCCGATGCTCACTATGGGGGCTATCAGAAATGAAAATTGAAAACTTGCAACTGTGAATAACCATAGGCTAATATATTACATATTTTGCTTTGCATGGCATGAAATTTAGTATCACTAACTCTAAATTGATATTTAGAGATATATCCATATTATGTTTGCGATATTTATGAATACATTTATCTTAGGTTGGATGTGACTTAAATTTTTTGTTAATTAATTGGATAAACTGAATTATTCAATAAAATTTAGTTATATA